>CAMZMU010000033.1:43790941-44073756 GCA_947311845.1 Poa pratensis | reverse complement strand
AAAGATAGGTCAAAGTGGGTCCCGGGCACCTGGTCTTCTCAGCTCCGTTGGGGACCCGCCGAGGCGAGTAGAGACGAGCCCCCGGGTCCCTGTTGACTGAATCACGGCGAACGTTGCGATTTACGGACCCCTTGCTTATCTGGAATCCTCGGGCGAAACGGCAGAAATCGGCACGCCCCCTCGATCCCCACGTCATCGTGAGTAATGGGCCGTGACGCGACGTGTGGGATGCCTTATAAGCCACGACTGGCTTCCACTGTAGCCGTTACCTCTCCAGATTCGCCGAAATCCCCAAATCGCCGCCTCCACCTTCGTCTCCTAACTCTGCCAATCGCCCCCCCCCGCCTTGGCCGCCGCCGTTCCTTGTTCTTGCCCCCAGCCCATGCCGCCTAAGCGAGATAGGGAGTGAGGAAGATGTCGCAATCTGCCGCCGAGAAGATGGCGATGGAAGCTTCTCTGGCCGAAGCGCCGCCTTCAATGAGGGTGACTCAGGCCCTCTTTTCTCCCAGCGAGTATGCGTCAGAGGAAGCCATTCAACGCGTCCGCCAATCCCTGGCCGCGAGCTTCCGCGGTACTGAGGGAGTGGTGGTGCGCCCTGGGAGCGGTCCTCAACGAGAAGGGAGGTGATTACTTTCCACGATTTCTCGTCGTCGGCCTTCTTCCTCCGTTCTCCGAGTTCTTCGCGGCAATCTTGGAGGCTTATGGATTGCACATGCTGCACTTGCACCCCAATGCCGTGATGATGCTTGCTACCTTTGCCTATGCCTGCGAGGCATTCGTGGGCGTGTCATGCCCTCGGTGGCCTTATTCCGCCACTTCTTCGTTCCACGCCTGGGGAAGTCCAAGTGGATCGCTGGCGGTGTCTCTTTCTGCCTCCGGAGTGATGCGGCGCACCAGTACCCGGAAACATTCACCAAGGCCTCGGTTGGAGAATGGAGGCACAACTGGTACTTTGTCGAAGCTGACGGGACCAATCCCCATCTGATGACTCCATATTATCCAGCGGAGCGATTGGCACACTCCAAGGAAAGAAGCTCTCAAGGGGAAGCCCTGGTTCCGGTCATCAACAGGCTGGCTGCGCTTCGTGCAAGGGGAGTGACAGGCGCCATGATCCTGGCAGACTTTCTTCGCAGGGGATTGCCCCTTTGCAGTTCCGGAGCCGCCCGCTCTGGGAACTTGCTCAGGTGGGTGGCAGCCTTCACAGTCCAGGTTCCACTTGACAGAGACACCTGGGCTCTGACCATGGGCTACATATTGCCATGGGTACCCTTCGAGTTCCAGGATGAGACCTTGCCGCTGTTCGAGGATCCAGCCGCCGACGGTATCCGATCTTCGATGCCAGAGTGCAATGAGTACGGGGTGGCGGGTACTACCAAGATTGAGCCCCCGCCGGCACCCAAAGCACGCAGCCCTCAAGGAGAGAGCCAAGGGGCAAAGCCTTGCCCGCGGGACGTTTCCCTGAAGAACCTGGGTCTTCGGATGACGAAAGCGACGAAGCGACTCCTCCGGGAGTACCTTGCGGGCGCGGAGGCCCCGGCGCTCCTTCCGGGGGGCGGCGACAAACCCGCGGGTGACGAACTTCCGGAGCAGCCAGTGCCGCCGAGCTCGCCGTCGATGCAGGAGTCTGACCAGGCGTCGGAGGCTATCCCTCCTCCCCTTGCAGACATGGAGGTAGGGGAGGAGAGCCTGTCCTTGCCTGACCTCTTTGGCGACTTGGTGAAGAAGAGATGGAGCTTCTCCGGATCGAAGAGAGCCCCCGGTAAGCTTTGCTGGCAACTGGCCTTGAATGTGGAGTTGCTTCCCTTTTGCCGCCGTCCTGACTTCTTTCTCTGATTTCTTGCACAGGAGCCCGACCCGGAGTGGCCAAGCAAACGACCCCGGAGAGGCGAAGATGTCGAAGCGTCGAGCTCCACCGGCACCTCCGATGGAGGCAACTCCGAGCCCCGAGCCCCCGGTCCGCCCCAAGGACCAGGGAGGTGGCTCCAGTCGTCGCAGACGAGGCGGAAGCTGTTGGCGGGAAGGCCCTGGGGAGAGGCGCGACGTGGATCCCCAGGCGCCTTCGGACCGTAGACTCGAAGCAGGCGGGTTCATCCCCAGGGGCTCGGCCCTCGGGAACGCTGACCCCTGCCATGAACCCGGGAGAGTTGAGGAAGGCCCGGGTTCTCCAAGACATTCTCCAATGTCTCGGAGTTCTTGTCCTCTGCCCGTGCCGAACTGGCGCGGCTGGTGCCCTCGGCCTCCGGCAGCGGGGAGCACTCGCAGGCTCGCGAGCTGCGGCTTCCCTCTGGGGAGGAGCTCTTAGCGCCGTGAACTGAATGAAGCTGGCGGCGGACGAAGAGCTGCTCTACGCTTGGGAACAGAGTGGCCAGCCGCGAGAAGGAGCTGGAGCGGACGAGAGGCCGAGCTGGAAGATGAAGAGCGCCACTACCTTGGCACCATTGAGGAGCTCCAGATCAGAATGGAGCGGGACGAGGACCGCTTTGAGCAGGGCCTGGAGAACGTGGCTAGCTGGGCTCGCAGCGAGGTCGAAAATGACCTTCGAGCCAAAAGCAGAGCCGCCTCGTCACTAGGCAAGCAGGTCTCCAAACTCCAGAGCGATCTCAAGAGCGAGAGGAGAGGCGAGACAGGCCTTCTCGGATTTCCAGAGAGCTAGGGGCGAAAGAGACAGCTTGTCGCCGGGTCGACGATGACGGCCACGATCGAGGCGCAGAAGCAGGCCCTCAAAGCAGCTGAGAAGTTCAAGCAAGAGGCCACGGCTGGCCGCGTCGCCATGGAAAGAAAGATCCGGGATCTGGGCGATGCGAATGATTCTGGAAGGACAAAGATGCGCGCATGACCGTCCTTCGCAAGAAAGAAGCAAAGGAGCTGGCTGACGGGCGTGCGGCGATGGAAGCGTCCAAATCCAAGCTCAGATTGCGTGGCATCAACACGAGCAGGTGTCCAACCAGCTGAAGGGAGTGCAGGTCGAGCTGGCGGAAGCAAAGGGTGCACTTGAGAAAGAACAGCGACGATTCGCTCACCACCGCGCGATGACCACAACATCTTGCTCCAGATGAACCACGGGTCCTTGGATATCGTGAAGGAGTTCACGAACTTGGGAGTGCCTTCTCCGCCTTTCTCATGGCCGACCATTCCACTTCCTTCGTCCGCTATCCCGGGTTCTTGAAGTACGTGGCCTCGCTCATCAAGGGTATCAAGGAGCAGGCTAGCAGAGCCACTCGCCTTGCTGGGGAACAGGCAGTGAGGCAGGTGACGACCCGGTTTGTCACAGCGCTTCGCCAACGACACCCGCAGCTCTCCTTGCTGTCCGAGCTGGAGGCGCCTGAACCCGAGACGCCGCTTCCTCCAGACGTAACCCGCCAGGTGGAGGAATCTTGAAGCGCCTTTCTGAGAAGACCCGTGAACCTGTGAAGTCCTGAAAAGGACAATACCAGGGGCCGTGAACCATGCTTTTGTACTGATATTGCCAACTGGCTTATGAACTCATGCTTTTGAATGTAAATAACTTCTTCCCAAAGTATATAAGTTTTATCGTACTCGTGGGGGCTTTACGCTCTCGGGAAGGATCCAAAGGTGTGAGCGCTAACCAGCCGTGGGCACTCAGACTGATCTGAAGTGCTGACACAGGGCGCAACCCCCCAAAGGACCCACCGTTTCCTGACCGCACGGACCTCAGCCCACGACTCCACTGCCCGAGGGAAACTGACAGTGTCATCGCGAAGGCGCTGCCCCAGGAGAACGCCCGCTTTCGCCTTAGCCAAAGCACATAAAACAGATGTACCCGGGAACAAGCCCGTGCAAGCACGTTTATACTTAGCTCGCGTTTTGACTCCTTCTGGCTACCTCGGTAATCGTTCTGTCGCGCTGCCGCCAAGGCGGGTCTTCTATGCCGTGTTTCAGACATAATTCTGCCTTGCCCAGCAATTCTTGGCGGGGACAAGGCTTCCAACCGAGATAGCCTCCAATGCCGACTAAGGGCATGACTGGCTGGCTTGCGCCGGTCCGGAGACCATTGTGTTACTTGCTCGAGTTACCCGGAGACCACCCAACTGGTGATCCGGCGACTTGCTGGCGTATCAGAGACGCCGGTCCGGAGACCCCACGGTTGTCTTAGCTTTCTGGACCCGGATGTTCCTTGTTTGGTGACCCGTCAATCTTGCTGGCTCGTGCCGGTCCGGAGACCCTGAAGCTGCTTTACTCGCGGGATCCTGATGCTAGCCACTTAGCAATCCGGTACTTCTGAGGGGGTCCACTTGGTCCTGGCTGTATTGTGACGATGTGACCCGGGAGATCCCATTCTCCGTGGGCCAAATCTCCGCAGATGAAGGTTTGATCCCAGCTAGCTGCAGCTTGCCCTTGACTGCTTTGTGTCTGTGGGGGCCGGTAGTGAGCAAGGTTCCGGGGCTCTTCAGTCTGAGTGGATGCATTGGCAAAGGTCCGGAAAGATCTTCCCTTTTGAGGAACCCCAGCTGTGGCACTCCCTTGGCTTTCTTGGCTTCTTGTTGAGAGGGCAATCTCGGCTGATATGTCCTGGTTCTCCGCATGAATAGCAATCACCGTTCTTCTGGCGTATCTGGATGTCGTTGAATTGTCGGCAATCTTCCAGACTGTGCCGGTCAGATCTGTGGTACATGCACCACACTCCAGGCTGGCCATCTTTGCGCAGAGGAATCTTGAGCTCTTGGGGCACGTAGATGAGAGGATCTTCTTGCCGAGGCTCGCCTTTTGTGTCTTGGTCGAGGTTTTCCTCCTCCGGAAGCGGCACTGTGGTCGGCGCGTCGGAACAGAGTTCCTCCTTCACTCCATGCGTCCATGGGGAAAGAGGGACATCAATGTTCGTGGCACCTTCCTCAGGTCTTCCCTTGCTGACCAGAGAGCTGACATAAGCGGCTGGAGGGACGAATGGACTCCAAGGCGCGATCTTTAGCGGCAGATGCTGGCGAGGACTCGTCAAGAACGAAACCGAGGCCGGGTACCGCAGGAACTCAAGGCTGCCTTTCCCTTTCTCTTCTTTGTCATCTTGGACGTCGGATTCGGTACCTCTCTTCGAGAGCCGAAACTAACGCTGCTCGAAGGCGCTGGGGCCTTGGAGCAGATCTTGACACGGACTGAAAGCTCGACGCAGAACTTGACGATGAACTTGACGATGAATTGATGAAGAAGAAGACGAATCCAGCGCTTGCGCCCCCTACCTGGCGCGCCAGATGTCGTGTCTCGTTGCACGGACACCGGAGTATAGGATACCCCCTTTTAGGTTCGGCACGGGGCGCGAAGGAGGCTGAGAATCGTCTTCTTGGGCGGAGTCTAGATCAAGCTCTCTCCACGATCAAAGCATGCAACCAAAGGGACACAAGGAGCTACCCAGGTTCAGGCCGCCCGGAGGCTAAAAGCCCTACTCCTGCATGTCTGGATTGATGGGTTCTTCATAGTGTGGCTTACAATGGAACCTCCCGGATGGGTACCCGGAAGGGTTTTGGCTGGAGGGTAGAAGAAGGACAGATCCTGACCCGGAGGAGATCACCTTCCTCTCTACCTTCGCAGCCCTAGTCTAGTCTTGCTCTGGTTCTAGCTTGTGTTCGTCCTTACTTCGACCTTCCCCTCCTCCGTGCCTTGGTCCTCCTTTTATAGGCTAAGGGGTTGCCACAGGGTCACGTGAGGGGCATGAGGGACCTTCGGGGTGAAGGACCCTCCTCATCTAGTTTAGGAGAGACGTGGCCTCTCCTCAGCCTAGCGTCTCCTTTGGGTTAGGTGGGAGCGTCCGCCTTGGGTGGACAGGAGCTGACACCACCAGGGACGTGCTTCCCGCCCGCGCTGCCTTCGCCTTGCTTCCAAGTCTTCCGCGGTGAGGTGGAGTGCTTATCCACAGGGACGTGGGGAAGTACCCGAGAGGGAGCCTGGCCTCCTGCTCGGAACTCGGGCTCTCGGGTCCTTCCTGGCCTTCTTGCTTGGTTCGGGGACCGGAAGTCCCAGGACCGGAGCCCTTTGTCGACGTAGGCCATGCGTGTCTTGACGGTGAACCACCAGCTTGACTTGAGTCTTGGTCTTGTCCATCTTCATCTTGGGCCCACATGGGGTGGACCCACTTTGGCAGTACTAGGGAACCCCATGTTGCACTATTGCGACAGTGATGTATGCAACCCAATCTTGCTGGACCTGCAGAGCTTGGTGGGAAGCAAGGCTCTCCAGCAAGCTGGCCATGTTATCAATGGGCTGAGTTCCAGGAGAAGTTCCGCAAGAAGCACATTCCTGGGGGATCTCATTGAGAGGAAGAAGGATCAATTCCGCAAGCTGAGGCAGGGAAGTAGAGATGTGGTCGGTTATCTTGATGAGTTTACCGAGTTATCCCGGTATGCTCCTGATGACACGACCAGAGAAGAAGAAGATGGAGCGTTTCCTGAATGGACTTCATGATGAACTGCAGTGTGCTTTGGTTATCCATGACTTCTTTGATTTGGAGTCACTTGTGGACAAAGCCATCCAGCTGGAGACAAGCGCAAGTCTATGTTTGAAGGTCGTAAGAGGAGGATGAATGCTCAGGAAGGTTCGAGCAACCAGAAGCCTCGTACCTTTCAGCAAACCCCCAAGCCTGCCTATCGACCCCACAAGCTCCACGCCCTAATTTTCCTAACCGACCAAACAACTTCAACGCCCCAATGACAATAACCGTCTGGAGGAAACTTCAAGAACTTCAACCGCAATGCCAATGTTGTTGCTTTGAATGCGGCAACAAGGGTCACTACTCCAGAGTATGCCCCAATCATAAGTGGAATGTTCAGCGCCCCAATGCACTGGCACCAAACAATGGTCAAGGCCGCAATGGAAATGGCAAGAATGCCGCACCCCGCGGAAATGTTTCTGTTGCCAAGGGCCGGCTACACCACATCAATGCTGAAGAGCCCAGGATGCGCCAGTGTTGTGCTAGGTACGTTCCTTGTCAACTCAGTACCTGCAACTGTTCTGTTTGATTCTGGTGCTACCCATTCCTTTGTTACCAAGAATTTGTTGCTAAGGGAGGTTTAGTGGAAGCCTCTTACCCAAACCATGGTCATCCAAATCCAGAATCCACCGTAGAGACCAAGTTGTTTTGCCCTGACGTTTCCCTTGAGATCAAAGGAGAAAAGTTTCCAATCGACTTAATCGTTCTGGAACCCAAGGCATAGATGTTATACTTGAATGAATTGGCTAGCCAAGTACCATGGTCGAATTGACTGCGCCAGAAGAGCTGTATCCATCACCACCGACAAAGAAGTAGAAGTGGAGTATGTGTCTGAAACCAATCATTCCCGACAGGCTGCCATGAGGGCATAGCTCGACCCCCTAGATGAGATCCGTGTTGTTCACTATTCCGAGATGTTTTCCTGAAGAGTTGCCTGGTATGCCGCTAGACCGGGATATTGAGTTCATATTGAACTTATCCCAGGAACAGCCCTATATCCAAAGGCCTTATCGGATGAATCCGGAAGAACTGGTTGAGTTGAAGAAGCAGTTGGATGATATGCTCAGCAAAGGTCTTGTTCGCCCAAGCGCTTCACCTTGGGGATCACCCATCATTTTTGTGGACAAGAGAGACGGTACACACGCCTGTGTGTGGATTATCGCAAGTTAAACTACGTGACCATTAAAAACAGTGTCCTCTTCCAAGATCGAGGATCTGTTTGATCAGATGAACGGAGCCCGAGTCTTTTCCAAGTCGATCTTCGGACAGGATATCAGTTGAAATCCGAGAGACAGACATTCCAAGACGCCTTCACCACCCGTTACGGTTTGTTTGAATACACCGTGATGTCCTTATTCTGACCAATGCCCCAGCCTATTTCATGAATCTCATGAACAAGATTTTCATGGAGAGTACCTTGACAAGTTCGTGGTAGTTTTCCTCGATGACATCCTTATTTACTCAAGAACGAAAAGAGCATGCTGAACACCTGCGTCTAGTTTTGGAGGACCTCCGAAAGCACCAGCTATATGCCAAGCTTAGGAAGTGTGTTTTTGCTCAGTGAAGTGGCATTTCTCAGACATGTTGTGTCTGGAGGAATTTCTGTAGACCCCGAGAAGATCCAAGCCATTGCTGACTGGAAAGCCCCAACCAGTGTGACTGAAATCCGAAGATTTCTCGGACTAGCGGGTTATTACCGCAAGTTCGTTGAAGGATTTCCAGTATGGCCAAACCCATGACCCAACTGTTGAAGAAGGACAAGAAGTTTGAATGGACTCAGAAGTGTGAAGAGAGTTTCCAAGAATTAAAGAAGAGACTGACTCAACCCCAATCTTGATTATGCCAGACGTCACCAAGAGTTCGACGTGTATTGCGATGCATCACGCCTTGGACTTGGTTGGTTCTGATGCAAGAAGGCAAAGTTGTGTCGTATCTGTCCCGTCAGTTGCGACCGAATGAAGAGAATTATCCAACCCATGATCTGGAGTTAGCTGCTGTTGTTCTTGCTCTCAAGACATGGCGTCCCTATCTTGCGGGACATCGCTGCGAGATCTATACGGATCATAAGAGCTTGAAGTATATCTTCACCCAGAAGGAATTGAACCTGCGACAGACGAGATGGATGGAATTAATCAAGGATTATGATATTGGAATCCACTATCACCCTGGAAAGGCTAATGTAGTTGCCGATTGCCCTTAGTCGCAAACCTTGCACCCTGAATGCCTTGATCCAAGCCGAACAGCCAGCCTAGTTCAAAGAGTTCAAAGATTTTGGACTAGAACTTGTTAGCCATGGTTATCTCGCCAATTTAGGAGTTAGCCCCAACCCTGATGGATCAAATCAAGGAAGCCCAAAAAGATCATGAAAGCATTGAAGGAATAAAAAGAAAATTTCTCTCGGCAAAGCACCGGTTTTACCGAAGAGAAGTGTGAAGGAGTGCTGAGATTCAATGCGTATCTGTGTGCCATGTCATGGAACTTAAGGAGTTGATCCTGAAGGAAGCCATGAGACCCCTTATTAATCCACCCGGCGGAACCAAAAGTACCAAGACCCTCGTGAAAGATTGGTGGCATGGAATGAAGCGAGAGATGGTTCTTTTTGTAGCCAGTGTGATATCTGTCGCGAGTCAAGGCTAAATCATCGTGACCCGCTGAATTGCTTCAACCTTTGAAAATTCCTGAGTGGAAGTGGGATGAAATTGGAATGGATTTTATTACCGGATTCCAAGATCCAACGAGGCCATGATTCAATCTGGGTCATCGTTGATCGACTCAAGACCATATACCGGAGTTCAGTTAGCGGACTTGTATATTTCTAGAATCGTAAGCCTGCACGGTGTGCCGAAGAGGATTGTATTGATAAGAGGCCGCAGTTCACTTCAAGGTTCTGGAATCCTTCATGAAACCCTCGGAACCAAGTTAGCGTTTAGCACGCTTATCATCCCAGACTGGAGGCCAGACTGAGCGAGTGTGAACCAGATATTGGAGGACATGCGTCGCGCTTGTGTTCTATCTATGGTTCCAAAGTGGGAAGATGTCTCGTTTGCAGAGTTCTCTTATAACAATAGTTACCAGTCTAGTCTGCAAATGGCCCCTTTGAAGCCCTTTACGGCAAGAAGTGTGGTACGCCCCTGAACTTGGTCCGACACCGGAGAAGGCAATTGTTTGGACCAGACACCTCTGTGAAGCTGAAGAGCAAGTTCAGCTTATTCGTGAACGTCTCAAAACTGCCCAATCCGTTTAGAAGAGCTACGCTGATCCCAAGCGTCGCGATATCATTTCAGTGTCGGAGTTATGTATATCCGAGTGACACCACTCAAGGGTATGCAGCGTTTCATGTCAAAGGAAAATTAGCGCCAAGATATATTGGACTTTCAAGATCATTGCTCGTTGAGGAGAAGTATCTTATCAACTGGAGTGCCCCCGGAGCTAGCAGATTTCACAATGTCTTCCACATTTCCTTGCTCCTGGAAATGTCTTGAAGTTCCCGACCAGCCTGATGTTTTCAAAAACATCGACCACTCTCCATCGACCTGAAACCAAGACCTGACTTATCGTGAGAGACCGTCAAGATTCTTGATGAGGGTGTTCGTCTTAACCGGAGGCGCGCGATCAAGTTCTACAAGTCAAGTGGACTACCAATTGAAGAAGAAGCAACTTGGGAACGCGAAAGACTATTTAGAAGCGAATTCCCAAACCTCTTTAGTGCCTAAGGCTAGCAAATCTCGGGACGAGATTTATTTTAAGGGGGAAGGATCTGTAACATACCAAATTTATAATCAGTATTATTATATCAAAAATGTGGGCCAACAAAAACTTTTGTTAATTTATATGTGTGATTGCATATTGTGCTTGTGATATTATTTCTTGTTGATGTGTTGGTTGTTAGCTCTAATTAAAAACTTGAAGAAAAGAAAAGGAAATAAAAAAAGTTAAAAACAATAAAAATCAAGACAAGTGTCACAAATTCTCAACTGAGAAATGCATATTTCTCAAAACATAATTCAGAGGGTGTAATATAATCACTCTCAATTTAATTCTACAACTTTCCTCTCAAATAAATATTTCAAAAATCTCAAATTAAAATCAAAACCTTTCTTTATCTATTCAAATTAAAAAATGTGCTATGATGCACTTGTCAAATAAAATCAACACAGCACCACAAATCATGATAAATGTGTATAAACCAAATTATGAAAACAAATTGTAAAATTCAATTTGGATTTGGGTGAGGACACTGTCGAACACCTGGTGGCAGTGCATGTGTTCTTCCCCAAATCCGAATCAAATTCGATCAAATCCGAGTTTAATTCATCGAATCCGTGGCGCCATTGGATCCCTCTCACTCCACTCACCTCACCGCACTCGCCGGAGCAGAAGGAGATGGGTCGGGGAACTGGGAGGAGCAGCGCCAGGGGACAGCAGCCCACGTGCTCGCGCCATGGTCGCCACTGTGGCGAAGGAGGTGGCGACGTCGTGGAGGCCCAGCGCTATGCCCCCTCTCTCCCTCACCTCTCTGCTCCCTCTCGATGCAGCAAAATCCCCAGGAGGAGCCCGCACCCGTAGGCCTCGCGCCACGCCGTGCACGCCGAGCATCACGCCCGAGCGCGCCATGGCATCCCCCACCTCGAGCAAGTGCAGCTCGCCTCCACGCAGCCATCCTTGCTCCCCTGCACCCCAGCATCGTAGCCGCACCACACCGCCCCCTATGGCGAGCTCTCCTCCCTCTGGACCTCTCCTGCACCCAGGCCACCGTGAACGAGCTCGGAGGTTAAATAGAGCACCCGAGCGCTCACTTCCTCCACACTCCACCACTGCCTCTCCCTCGCACTCCACTCTCTCTGAGCACCGCTAGGAGAGCGGGTACGCCGTTGCAACGAAGCTCAGCCGTGCAGCACGGCCAAATGCTGCCGGAGCTGAGGTAGGAGACGACCACGGCCGAGCCGTGCTGCTCTCTCTTTCTCTCCTCTCAGGCCCGCACTCTCCTCTCCATTAACACCGCACTCACCCCCCCTCTTTCCCCCTCTGATCCGTGCCCAGGAGCGACGCAGGGAGCTGCCGGAGTCAGTACACGGCCGCGGAGGAGGAGCGCTCGTCGCCGACGCTAGAGCCTCCCCAGCAAGCGCAAGTCCACCCAGAAGCTTCCCCGAGCCTCCGCCGTTGATCTGCATCATCTCCACCACCCCCAAGCCACCCTAGGTGAGCCTCCGACCACCGTAGCCATAGCGGGCACGGCGGCGCCGCCCAAGTGTGGTCGTCGCCGATGCGATTGAACGTGAGCCGTTGGATCTTTGATCCACGGCAGCGTACCGCTTCGCGTTAGATGTGAGGCTGACGAGCGGGCCCAGCTCGTCAGACTTTTAAACATTATCTAGGGCGCGCAGCGTTTCGTTTGAGTCACTGACGAGTGGACCCCACCCGTCAGAAATCTCAACATTATCCAGAACAGCTAGTTTTTCTAATTTATTTCTCTAGGAATTTCATACTGGCATCAACTTAGAAATTCAATATCTCGAGATTTACAGATCCAAATAAATCAAATCCAAATTTTCTGGAAAGCTTATGAAATTGTTTAACCAACCCAAGTGGTTTCATTTCATTTAGATAGATAATAAAAATGTATTATTAAAAATGCCACAGAAGGTTTAAAATCCAAACTTGTTTGTTTCTGATACTCTATTAACCCAAATAATTCCAAACCAATTTTGTAGCTTGGTACTATGATCTATTAGCTTCCCTAATTTTCGTAGAATTAATTATGCAAGGATAATTGTTTAGTATAAGTTGAATTTAGAAAACCTTCTGCATTAAAACAATTATGTAGGGAGTTTGGTAACTCCAATTAATCCAAATCAAATTGTGTTATCTTCTACACATCAGTATCTTTCTGTAGAAATTTAATTTGTATTTTTGTGACCAACAAAACTTGAGTTGTGTAATTAAACATGTTCAACTAGTTTCTGCCATAATTAAGACATAAATAAATAATGGTTAATTCAATTAAATTGAAACCAAATTGTGTGCTTGATGTGTGCAGTGGCTATTTAGAGCATTTAAGATTGTAATGTTGTGATGTTGATTGAGTAGGTTAGTGATTGTTTGTATTTGTTTGTTTATTAATTAGACGAGAACGTTGTCGGTTTTATCGAGGAAGGGGAATTTGTTGAACCTGAAGATCAAGACCAAGGTCAATTTGTCGAGCAAGGAAAGCTACTCTATGAGCTTGCACCCCAAACATATGCATCTACTTTGATAACATGATTTACTTTTAAGGCAAAGATTTATAAAACCTTTTCAAAAGTACATGGAAACTATTTTGCCACCCTATGTAGAAATATAAGATAGTTTATATAAAATATTAGGATGGGAAAAAATAAACATGTTTATTCAAAACTCCTTTGAAAATACTTGTGTGATTATGGAATGCCGAGATGTCGGTGTTGAAGTGAGAAATGGAGATGGAGATGTTTATGAAAAATGCACAGCGTGTCCTAGTACTATGACGACCAATCTTACCCTGTGCGACCACATTTACCCACATATGGGAAAGGGCTTAGTCATATAATTTGCTCATATTAGTATGGGATGCCTCATCGATGGAGATGACTCCGTTATGCATGAAGGGTGGTTTGGTGACCTACCCCTGACTTGGATCCTCGCTCAAACTCTATGGAAGATAAGGAGGAGGATAGAAGGATGTCCCCTATACACCGCCAGGCAAAACTATGAGTCCTCACACTTAGATTCCGACGGGCTAGGTTAAGTGTTGATGGAAAGTGTCATATGGGCAGGGTCCTATACTAGCATGAGCAAAGGACAGGCTAGGGTCGGTGACTCAACTTCGCATACACCTTGTATGGCGAGACGTGGCTGACACAATGAGTTATCGGATGGATGTGGGAGAAGCGTGCTACCTCTGCAGAGTGTAAAAACTATTCGAATAGCTGAGGTCCTCGGATATGGACAGTTGGAAGGCTGTCCTAAGACCATGTGCAAGTTTTGAAAAGAGTTGAGTTTTAAAAGAAAAATGAAGTGGAGAACGTTTCATACAACTATACAATGGATCGTATGAGGTGTTGGGAGGAAAGTGGACCATGACGGGCTATGGTCGGAAAAAAGGAGGAGTTTTTGGAGAAAACAGATAAAAATGGTGATTTTATTTAAAGATAGTTATAAAATTCTTCTTACCTTTTTCAATAAAGATATAGAGATGTTTTAAGAAAATAAGAGTTTGAAATTAAAATAAAACTAGTGCATACTCATGTTGGGGTAGTTTGCGAGTACAATCAAATGTACTCATATTGGTTTCGTCCCTGGCTATTGTCTTAGCCAGACTTCGAGGAGCACTACGCCGAGGTGGAGTATGGCGACTTCTATGCGAACTAGGGATCTCATAAGTCAGCTGCCTATCGGGTCGTTGTTAGAATTTGGTGTCTACTACGCCGTAGCTTCCGCTGATTATTTTGGTTTGGCCATGAAGGCACCTATGTAAGACTTGGTCTAAATGACCATTTATGTAAGACTTTAATTCGGTACTGTAATG
The DNA here is from genome assembly GCA_947311845.1 of Poa pratensis. NCBI lineage: Eukaryota > Viridiplantae > Streptophyta > Magnoliopsida > Poales > Poaceae > Poa > Poa pratensis. The sequence goes on along the minus strand of CAMZMU010000033.1, from coordinate 44,059,777 downwards.
GATATAAACATCGGTATTCAGTTCGGATTATGTGCAACGACAGACTGATCACGGGATCGTTGTGTTAAGCATAATCGGTATTTCGGACGGCTAGTCCAGGGTCCCACATACAACTCATGCGCGCTCATAGGTTTCCTCATGGGTATCTCACGAGGAGAGTAAGCACCAAGGTCCTTGGTGAGGTGACGTGCATGGGAGCTATCCCACGAGTCAGAGCTCTTGGTGAGATAACGGTCGTGGGCGGAGAGCCACGAGTTAGAGCTCGGATCCTTTGGGTCTTGCGATGCTGCTGGGATGCTCCCGAGGCACAGGCACCGTTCTCAGCCCCCGCTCGCGAGGTGCGCAAGGGGAAAAATGTGAGCGCGAATGGACGTAAGAAAGACAACTCACCAAGCAATATTACATAACGGCGCCGAGGCGCAAAGGTTCATGATGACCTAAATTGTTCATTACACTTGGCGAGGCCAAGACAAAGTCCGCCATGTCTGGGCATGGGGTTCCACATGGAGTGGCTGAGGTTTCTTGCGGCCCGTGGCGACGCGTTGTAGAGAGCTATCAGTGGAGATGGCCTCGTGAAGGGAAAGCTTGGTGAAGCTGGGAGGTGAAGATGCGTGCTTCCCTCTTGAGACAAAAAATGCCTGCTGTGACGTGATCACGGGTAGAACTTGCGTAGATGCTCGATGTTTCACGGGTCTTTGACCGGGATGCGTCTTCGTCTCGAGGCGTACCGCGTCGGGCCTGGCGATGTGCGCGACCCTGTAGGGCCTTCCCACATGGGTGAGAGCTTGTGGCTGGCCTGCCGGGAGAGTATCCTCTCATGACAAGATCACCTGTCTCGAGGTGCGTGCGCAAATTGGCGGCTATTGGTAAGCAGCGCAGATCTTGCTGTACTTTGCCGCCCGGGGGCGCAGCGCGGCAACGTAGTCCCATCGACAGAGCAGCGCAGGTCATCGTTGTAGAGCTCCTCTTGATCATCCCTCGTTGAAAGCAAGGATCCGGTGGGGACCCATGCTTGATCTCGTGGGGGAGGACTGCTTTAGCGCCATAGACGAGGGCGAAGGCGTTTCTCCTGTCGGGGGGCTACCCCCGGGTAGGGTAAGATGTGGTATAAAGAGCTCTAAGAGTGGACCGGGTCAAGGTCAAACCGGGTCAACCAAGTCCCGGAGGGACCGAGGCATGGCGTGATACAAATCGGCTTATGACAACCGGTCACTTAGCCGGGTCATGTTAGCTGAGTACCTTAACGACATACCACCGTCGATCTGCTCTTGTTTATTCTCATGCAGGAAAGGGACGAAGATGATCCGACACAGACTTGCCGGGTCAAGGAAGGAAACCAGGCATATCCATGCCGGGTTAAGGAAGAGAAGAAATCTTACCTCGGATAGGAAGTCAAGGGCTTTTGTCTTTCGCCTGGCAGAGGAGCACGCCTGGCCGAGAACCCGGAGCCTGACAGACCGACATCCCGGGATGGGACAGCCCGGATAAGCTGGGACAAGACAGAAAGGGTCCTGTCATGGCAGAGACGACCCGAGATCCCGGAGGCGCGGTCTCCTGCAGGAATCCCGGAGATCTCTGCAGGAGCATGTTGCCACCGTGGAGGACAGAGCCGTTGCCACCAGGACTGCTATAAGTACCCCTGTACCTCCTCCTGCGTGAGGGACGGAAGAAGAAAGAGCTCATTTGCCCCCTTTGTGTTTAGCTTCATCTTCTACCTCGTACCACTGTTCATAGTCTAGCAATACAGCTCAAGGAGCAGATCTTGTACTTGTGCTTGTGCTTCACCCATATACATCGAGAGGCAGGCAGGAGTAGGGGTGTTACCTCCTCACGAGGGCCCCGAACCTGGGTAAATCGCGTGTGTGTGCTTGTGTGTTCTTGGTTCGATGTTCGTCCGTGCGCGCTTCTCAGCGTGCAAGCCCTCCCCGGATACCTCCAGCGTCCTTTCGGCCCCACACTTAGCCATACCTATGGCATCTGCCGTGACACCACCACGACAGTTGGCGCCCACCGTGGGGCCAGCAGCGGCGCTGGCTGGAGTCTTCATCCGGACGGGTTCCATCACCACCTCCGGCGAGCGTGTGCTCAGCGGGTTGGTGTGCAAGCTCGGCGACATGCACTTCGTCAGCGACAACGCCGGTTGCTTCGGCGGCAGGCCTCTCCCGGTCAACGGCTGCCTCATCGCCTTCGGCTCCCTCCACACCTACGTCGCCACCGAGCTCGTCGCAAGTACCCCGCGCGGGTGCTGGAGGCAGAAGATCCTCCTGCTCTTTGTGCGGCTCGCGGTCGGCGTCACTCGCCCCGAGAGCTGCGCAGAGGTCATGATGACCGGAACTGCGGCTGGAGCTGGTCTGGAGGATGATGCCGAGACTCCGGAAAATCGGTTAGGACGGCCAGGCCACCCCTGGAGAGGGTGACCCGGGAGCAGGGCGGCACGTCCGCGGTCAGGCCTCTTCCTCTGGATAAGGTGATCGAAAGACTCGCTGTTCCCATAGTACCTGGTACGGGTGTAGCCCTGACCGAGGAAGAGTTAGAGCAGCAGCGCAAGGACCTGCATGCTGAGGCCTTGGAAATGGCCAAGACTAGAGAAGAGTTTGATAGATCATGCGTGAGTATAACAAGGCTCATGGCCTTGATGCTGCTCGCATGGCTGATGTGCGTAAGAGAGGCAAAGGCCTCAATGTAGAGATGGCTAGGGATGGTAGATCCGGGTCAAGTACGACTCGGGTAACGGCAGCAAAGCCGAATTATAGCTCCCTGCCAAGACCCTTAGGCTGCAGAGGCAGCAAGGCTGAGCTAGCCGGTTTAACCGGCGAAGCTTACCAGAAGCAACAAGCAAGAGTGAATGAGTTGGTGGCAATAGCCAACCGACAGAATGAGGCATGTTTGAAGGCAACACCATGGCTGGGGGTTCCCAGATTGTACACTCGGCTAAGGCCGGCAGTCAGAGGTCCAAAGGCAAGCTTCCTCGCCGCATCCGAGTAGAGATCGTAACCCGAGTGTAAACTCGGGAAAGAACAAGCAGATCCAGACCTACAACCCGGATATGCTGAAAAGCAGATGGCCGGGCAGAACGGTGCAGGCCGGGCTAGGAGTAACCCGGCTCAGGGAAATCCGGGTCAGGGGAATCCCAATCCAGCTGGCCGAGGTCAACCACCTCGGTATCCGACTCAAAACATGGTCAGACACCCAAATGTTGCGCATGTTCAGGAACCGCAAGGTGTTGACCAGAGGAACAACGTATGATGATGGCAATTCGGCTCTGGAGAGAGCCGGATATCAGAGATATGACAATGCACTGGGAGACAGGTTAGGACCGCGCATGTTGGCGCCGGGTGATGCACGCATCAAGTTGGACAGGCTCCATTGGTCTGAGATACTGGAAGAGCAGGGCCCACCTGGACCTAAATGCTTCGGGCCCCGAATCATGGGGGAGCCGTCAGTGCCGCACTTCCAGTTGCCCCGAGGTTCGAAGACCTATGATGGTAACTCCAAGCCAGAGGACTGGCTGTCGGATTATCTTTCGGCAGTAAATGTGGCCGGAGGAAACCGCCGTGGGCTGTGAGATACATACCTCAGATGTTGGAAGGACCAGCCCGAATTTGGTTGAACAATCTGAGTGAGGGCAGTGTCAACTGCTGGCTGGATTTTGAAGAAGCCTTTGTGAGTAACTTCTCTAGCACATACAAGAGGCCGAATCGGCCACAGCATTGGCTATGTGTGTGCAGAGGCAGAATGAGACTGACCGAGACTACTTGACTCGGTGGAGTACAGTGCGCAATTCCTGCGAAGGAGTTGTGGAGGCGCAGGCCATTTCATGGTTTGCCCAGGGATGCCGACATGGCTCCATGCTGTGGCAAAGGTTACAAAGGGAGATGCCAGCCACTTTGGCCGAGACAATTCGGATTGCAGACAGTTATGCACTTGGAGATCCAATGCAGCCTCTGCTCAACGCGGCTGAGCCGAGTCGACGAAACCCGGGTAACAGCAGACCCGGACAGTTCGGGCCTAATGATAGCCAGAACTTTGGACACAAGAGAAGGGAAGATCGGCCGGATCTTCGGTACGGTCAAACATGGTTGCTGCGGTAGATCAAGAGCAACCGAGTGCTGGTAGCAGCCAGAGGCCGAAGAACAATGGCCCACCTTGGGGCCAGAACCAAGAGGGAAAGAAGCCCTGGCCAAGATACACAACTGCCTGCCACTTATGAGGCAATGCTGGATGGACCATGCAGATACCACACCAATGATAAGCGTGGGCCAGCACATCACTCGACTCGGCAATGCAGTTGGTACCATAGGACCTTGAGGGAAGGAGCTGGATCCGGAGGAAACCAGAGGGTTGGTCCTCCGAGGCCGCCACTGCCGAAACCTCAGCAGCGTGTTGCGCTGACCGGGGCAAACAACACTCCGGTGAACCGGCCGAATCAACAGCAGCAACAGAGGCCGAATGATAACAGGAGGGAACCGAATGATGTGAATCAGGTGAACCACGGAGGCAACTATGGCAATGCCGGCCCTAATCGCCAGAATGAGTATCACGAAGCTCATCATAGTTATGTGGTGTTCGTGACCGAGGCAACTGACAAAAAGAGTCGGGCGCGGCGCCAGATGGAGGTCAATGCTGTTATGCCGGCTGTGCCAAAATATATGCACTGGTCGGATCAGGAGATTACCTGGGGGATAAAAGATCACCCCCGAATCATGCCAACCCCAGGAGGCTATGCTCTGGTGGTGGACCCAACATTCATTGGGCCCAACCAGAATGTCAGATTCAGCAAGTTCTGATTGACAATGGCAGCAGTATCAACATCATGTACCGAGATACAATGGTGAAGTTGGGTATTACTGCCAACATGTTGTTACCAACCGACACAACTTTTCATGGTATAGTGCCTGGTGTCTCATGTGCACCTATGGGCAAATGTGGATTGATGTATGTCTCGGCACCAAGGAGAACTCCAGGACCGAGACTGTCCTGTTCGAGATAGTAGACCTCGAAAGTCCATACCATGCTCTACTCGGCAGGCCAACTCTGGCCAAGTTCATGATATCCACCCACATGGCTTACCTGAAGATGAAGCTGCCAGGACCGAATGGTATCATTACCATTGCGGGTAACTACAAGAGCTCCATCGAGTGTGCCTCGGCTGGCTCTAACTTGGCCGAGTCTCTGATCATAGCTGCTGAGAAGAAAAAGATGAAGCAGGTGGTGGCCATGGCTCAAGCTGCGCAACTCGGCATGCCGGGAATGGCCCACATGGAGCAAAATGCGGCGTTCGAGGCGCCCAAGGAGACCAAGAAGATCACTGTTGACCCGGAGCACCCCGAGCGCAAGGCTATCATAGGGAGCGGGTTAACGGAGAAATAGGAAGGCGAGCTCATCCAATTCCTCCGTGAGAACCGAGACATCTTTGCATGGTCGAATCATGACCTGGAAGGTGTTCCGAGGGAGTTGGCTGAGCACTCATTATTTGTGAGGCCCGAGATGAAGCCCGTGAAGCAGCCGATGCGGCGACTTTCGGACGAGAGAAGGCAAGTGATACAAGATGAGCTGACCCGGCTACTGGCAGCCGGATTCATCATGGAGGTACTGCACCCGGACTGGTTGTCTAACCCGGTCCTGGTAGAGAAGAAGGATGACCCAAATGTAGCCAAAGTGTGGCGTATGTGTATTGATTACACGAACCTGAACAAAGCATGTCCTAAGGATCCATTCCCGCTGCCTCGGATAGATCAAGTGATCGATTCCACAGCCGGGTGTGAGCTGTTATCCTTTGTAGATGCTTACTCTGGTTTTCACCAGATACCGTTAAATCCGGATGATCAAATGAAAACTGCATTTATCACCCCGTATGGGGCTTATTGCTATCGTGTCATGACATTCGGTTTGAGAAATGCCGGTGCTACTTATCAAAGGTGTATGCAAAAATGTTTGCAGAATCAAATAGGAAAAAATGTGCAGGTGTATGTCGATGACATAGTCATAAAAACTAAAGAGAAATCAACCTTGATCGATGATCTAAGAGAAACATTCGCAAATTTGAGAAAATACCGGATGAAACTTAACCCGGATAAATGTACATTTGGTGTACCAGCAGGAAATTACTCGGTTTCCTTGTATCTAGCCGAGGTATCGAAGCTAATCCGGTAAAGATTCGGGCTATTGAGAATATGAGGTTGCCTCAAAATCTTAAAGATGTGCAAAAATTTACTGGTTGTCTTGCATCCCTAAGCCGGTTTGTAAGCCGGTTAGGAGAAAAGGCCTTGCCCTTGTATCAATTGATGAAAAGAACCAATAACTTTGTGTGGACTCCACAGGCAAATGCGGCTTTTGCCGAGTTAAAAAAGATGTTGGTCACTGCTCCGATACTTGCTTCCCCACTGCCCAAAGAGCCGATGTTGCTCTATATTGCAGCCACAAACCGAGTTGTGAGTGCTGTAGTAGTGGTGGAGCGGGAAGAAGATGGCAAAACCGTGCAGAGGCCGGTGTATTATCTGAGTGAGGTGATATCGACATCCAACAGAATTACCCTCATTACCAGAAGATGGTGTATGGTGTCTATATGGCAGCCAAGAAGTTGAAGCACTACTTTCAAGAGCATCCAATAAGGGTGGTGTGTGAAGCTCCTATCTCGGAGATCATCGGATGCAAAGATGCAAATGGCCGAGTTGCCAAATGGGCAATCGAGTTATCCCCTTACACTCCACAGTATGAGAGAAGAGATGCAATCAAATCTCAGGCACTGCCGGATTTCCTTGTGGATTGGGCCGAGATGCAGTATGAGCCACCAGCCCATGACCCGAATTACTGGACAATGCATTTTGATGGATCCAAGACAAAGATTGGTTTGGGTGCCGGAGTAGTTCTTACCTCACCGAAGAAGGATCAACTGAGATATGTGCTGCAAATTCATTTCACCGCATCCAATAATGTAGCCGAGTATGAGGCACATCCATGGGCTTAATGTGGCCAAGGAAGTGGGATTCGCCGAATTGAGTGCTTCGGTGATTCGGCTCTGGTTATACATCAAACCTCGGGAAATTGGGATGCAGTGGATGCCAACATGGCATCATATCGATTTCATGTGCAGAAAATTTCGGGATTTTTTGAAGGATGCGAGTACACACATATACCTCGGGCAGAGAATGAAGCTGCCGATGTACTATCCAAACTCGGTTCATCCAGAGATCCAATTCCACCCGGAATAGCTTTGGAGCATTTGAGAAAGCCGTCCATTAAGCCATCAGAATCCGAATCAATTTATATCCCGCCAATGCCAAAGTCAGATGCAGTTCCAATGGATGTTGATGTCGGTTATGTCGGGGATAACTCGGGGACTGCCAAGCAGAACCCGGGGACTGACGAGGAAATGTCGGACGAGCCAGTAGATGCTGAGCCAATGGATAGATATGCCAGTGTTTCCTGTAAGACCTGTCCCGGAGTGGGCACAACCTATAATGACATATCTTGTTGATGGGAGCCTGCCGGATGATAGAACCGAGTCTAGGCAAGTGTTGAGAAGAGCAAAAGCATACACCATCATCAATAAGGAGCTATACAAGAGAAGCACAACCACAGTGCTGCAGAGGTGTGTTGACCCGGCAGAAGGAGAAGAAATGCTCCTAGAGATTCATCAAGGGAGTGTGGACATCATGCCTGCTCAAGAGCCTTGGTGGCCAAAGTATTTCGGCATGGGTTCTACTGGCCCACTGCTTTGCAACAAGCTGAAGACATAGTCAGAAAGTGTGAAGGATGTCAGAGATTTGCAAAAAAGATTCACATGCCAGCCTCGGCACTCAAGACAATTCCAATCACTTGGCCTTTTGCTGTTTGGTGCCTTGACATGGTGGGAGAATTCAAGCCAGCCCGAGGTAACATGACTCATATTGGTGATGGTGGACAAATTCACCAAATGGATAGAGGTAAAGCCAATCCGGAAATGTGATGGACATACAGCAGTGACTTTCTTGAAGGACATAATTCTGAGATATGGTTATCCACACAGTATCATCACAGATAATGGAACCAACTTTGCTGTGGGAGAATTTGCTCGGTTTTGTGCCGAGAAGAGAATTAAGCTGGATGTAGCTGCAGTTGCACACCCACAGGCCAATGGGATGGTAGAAAGATCAAATGCCTTGGTACTAGATGGCATAAAGGCTCGGTTAATTGCACCATTGTTACGCACTCCGGGTTGTTGGATAGATGAGCTCCCAGCAGTATTATGGGGTCTCAGGACCACACCGAATCGATCGACTGGCTACACACCATTCTTTCTGGTTTATGGAGCAGAAGCTGTTCTGCCAACCGACATACAATATGATGCACCGAGAGTGACAATGTACACTGAAACCGAGGCAAAAGAAGCCCGGGAAGATGGTGTGACCTACTTGAAGAGGCCCGAGAGCTGGCCTTATCTCGGTCAGCAATATACCAGCAAAATCTCCGACGCTATCATAGCCGGAAGATCAGCCCTCGGGTGTTCCAAGAGGGAGATTTGGTACTGAGGCTGGTGCAACGCACTGCAGGCCGACATAAGTTGACACCTCCATGGGAGGGACCGTTCATTGTGAGCAAGGCTCTGCACAATGATTCATACTATCTTATAGATGCACAGGAACCGATGAAGCACAGGATGGACAAATCCGGAGAGGAAACAAGCGTCCATGGAATATAGCTCTACTCCGACCCTTTTACTCATAAAGGGCGCAGTGTATGTATCTCGGTTTCTATAAATGAAATGTCGGCACCCCGAATCAAAACTCGGGGACTGCCTCGTCTATATGCTTGTGTCATTTTGTTTTTTTTCATTTATGTTTTTCCTATGCCGAATGATTTGAAGCCTTGCCTCAAAGTTCAAAGTACTGTATGCTATCTTATTGTGATCTTGTGACTCGACTGACAAACGCCAAAAAAGGCAGTCAAGAGCTGAGGTGATGGTTCGTAGTGAACATGAAAATGAACTCGGAGACTCGGCCAAAAATGATTCGGCATAGCTTGTTTACTAACCCTGTTTTTCATATTTGTTTATGTCGGATGACTTTAAACCCCAACTCGAATGTTATGAAGTATTGTATGCTATAATTCCTATCTTGTGACTCGACTGTCGAACGCCTAAATGGTAGACAAGAGCAAAGATTGACAAGTATAGTGAACAAGAAAATAAACTCGGGGACTCGGTTTAAATTGATCCAACGTAAACCTCGTCTTGTTCGAATTAAGCAAAATAAAAGTGGTCTCGGAGGAACTTAAAATGTACAGCCACATCGCGTCTGCATGCCTCTGAGAGTGGCGCTCAGGCACATCTTGTCCCTCTGGTTGGAGTACAGCCACATCGCGTCTGCATGCTTCTGGAGTGGAGCGATGCAGCGCCTCACGAAGTCCTTGGCCACCATCTGCCCGGTGAGGCCTGCCTCGCGGAGGTCCCTCAAGCGCCTCACCACGGGGCAAGTGCTGCCCTCTTGAGCGTTTGGAAGACCAGCTTGCCCTCTTCGTCGGAGGCGCCTCAGGCAGATCGAAGTAAGGACTCTCGCTCCCGACCGCCACGAGGAACCAGCGCTTGCGGAAGTCCTTCTCGCCGGCCCACGTGATGGGGATGTAGACGCCGCCCATGCCATCGGTGATGCGAAAGGATACAAACCCCGAGCGCTCGTTGTTCGCCGTGAAACGGAGCGCATAGAAGCTGCGGAAGAGGTCCACCGAGGGCGGATGCCAATGTACGCCTCGCAGAGATAGGCGAAGATGGCGAGGATGAGGATGGAGTTGGGGTGGGGTGAAGAATTTGGATCTGGTAGCGCTCCAGAACCGCCAAGAAGAAGTTGGAGAAGGGAGGCACGAGCCCGCGTAAAGGGTGTGCATGAAGATGGGGTAGAGGCCGCCGCCGGCGTTGTCCGCCGGCTTGAGCACCGTAGCACCGTGCTCGTTGGTCTCCGAGGCTGCCATGTGACGCACCTTGTCCAGCTGCGCCTCCTTGAAGTGGAAGCCGGTCAGAGCCAGCTCGAGGTCGCCGTCCTGCCGCATCGTGGCAGACTCGCCTTCCTGCACCACCGCCTTGCCTTCTTGGATGCAGTGGCCTTCTTGGGCGCCATTGCCGCGAGATTGCGAAGGAGGAGCTTGGGGATTGAGCGCTGGGAAGAAGGAAGCGAAAGGGGAACAAATGGAGTAATGGCCGCCTGCGCCGAGCTCTCCGCCTTTTATCGGCTCATCGAGCCGTTACCAAGACGTGGCGGGTCCCACCACTACGCCCGTTACTTCAGAGGAGATCGTGGGATCGTGTCCGGCCGCAGCGCTCCACGTGTCTCGGGCTAAGCAGGCTTCTTTGGGCCCACGACGACTCGCCTCCGTCTGTGAAACTCCAGCGTGCCCATCGTGGGCCCGGGGCTACTGTCGGCCCAGTGGAAACCGGGGTACCATGGGCCGGCCTGCCACAACCCTCGACGCTCCGCGGGAAATTCTGCTAAGGACCAGGCGTTCAGCCTGGCGAGCCTCGCGAGGGACTTTTCCCTCGCGAGGGTTTCTTCACCCTGCCGAGCTGCTCTGCTAAGGACCAGACGCTGGGCCCAGTGGGGCCTCGAGAAGGACTTCCGCCTCGGGAGGGCGTCTCCTGCCCAGAAAACCACCAAGTCCTGGCGCGTCTCCGCGCCACCCTCGCAAGGCCTCCCTCGCGAGGCGTCAAGTACTACCAAACCTCGGCGAGGGTCTAGGCCCTCGCGGGTTCCTTCAAGTGGAAGCAAGCTCCTGCACCCGCTGCAGAGCGCACACGGGCTCTGCGCCAGCCGCAGAGTGACGCGCGCGTCTGCGCGCGATGACGACGACGCCGCAGTTGCCATTCTCGTGTATAAAGCAGTCAACAAAGCTGGGGCAAGCAAACCGGACTCCAAGGATTACCGTTTTGGTGATAAAGCGGCCGGCCGCCGCTACGCTCCAAGCGCGACGTCACCGTGGGGCACGCTACCAGACTCTGCAGCGCCAGCCCACTGTCCTGGATGGACGGTGGCTTTTTCTGCCAAGCCGACGTGCTCTCTGCCATGGACCGCGTCCATGGACAAGCCCGACGCCGTGCGCTGTGCTCCACCTTTGCCACCATGTGGATTTCCCTTCCCGCCTGTAGTTTTGGGGGAGGAGGACCAAGGCAGTATATAAGGAGGCAGCGTACGACCAAGGAGGAGATCCCCGCATTCATCAGCTGATTTCCACACTCGAGCAGCGACGTCTGAAGGAGTAGACGGAGCTCGTTCCACCATAGTCCACCATAGCCATAACTGTGCCCTCGGTAAGCACCTTGTAGTGTGAACCTCTCCAAACAGTGCAATACATCTTAGGAGGACGTAGGGTCGTTACACCTCACGGTGGGCCTGAACCTGGGTAGCGGCTCGTGTTCCTTCTCTGTCGTGATGTTCCTCACTGAGCACGACGAGCACCGTCGCCGAGGTTGTTGAGGATTTGTTTGACGTTGTGTTCAGCCCCTTACTCGATTCCTGGCATTTGAGAGACACCCCTAGTTCCTGGGACAAGTCTCCGACAATGACCAGAGCGGCTGATGAGATCATGAAGGACGTGCAACCACGCGAGACGAAGGCATGTGCAGATCTATTCGTAAGCATTCAGGATCAAAGCAAGGTGGCAAGCCATCAGGCCTGGGTAAGAGATCGCAACGCTCTCTGGGGAAAATATCGGCAACTAAGGAATCGATGAACCCTTCTATGCCTCCGATAGAGGTACCAATGACTACAGAGAAGCTCAGAAAACAAAAAATATACATTGAGAAATCAAAGTCAGGGGATGACATTGGTAACGCTATATTGGACGAACCAGTGAAAGTTTACAAGCGTCGATGCAGAGGTTCGGTTACATCTTTTTCGCATAAAGTGTTCGATCAATTTGACAGTCATGAGGAGTTTGAACCTATGAACGAGGAATGAAAGGTTGCATCGGCGATATTGCAGTTAAGACGACATGCTCTATTTCTGAAGAGGAGCATGGAGAAAATCAGAGTTTCTCGGCTTGTTGTGTGTAGTATTACAAACTGACAAATAGTTTTGTGAGCTCGCAAAAGCAGGTCGAACGCAATGTATATCAAATTATAAACAAATTTACCTTAGTACGATGCAGATGGACTAAAATGGTCATACCATGCACATCTGGGTATGATGAAATGGTTGTTCGTACTCTTATGAGGCACCTTGTTGATACCATTACATATTTATAATCACTTGTACAGCGTTGTAGAAAAATAAAACATTACGGAGACAAGTCTCTGATGACGTGAAACACACGTTCCTTGGGAGACCCCAAGAGGAAGGTATGATGTAGTCCAGCAGCAAGTTTTCCCTCAGTATGAAACCAAGGTTATCGAACCAGTAGGAGCAGTACCACTTCAGAAGGTTGTTGGTGGCGGATTATGGCACGGCGCAACACCAGGAAATCCGACACTGACGTGGAACCTGCACACAACACAATCAAACTATTTTGTCCCAACGAAACAGGAAGGTTGTCAATCTCCCCGGTTTGCTGAAAACTAAGGGTTAAATGTATGGTGTGGAAAACAGTATTTAATTGCAGAAAGTAAAAGGGAACAATTTTTTGCAGTTTGTGGTTTAATCAATGTGAAAGAATGGACCGGGGTCCACAGTTCACTAGTGGTGTCTCTCCATAAAGATAAACCACATGCTGGGTAAACAAATTACAGCTGGCCAATTGACAAAATATTGAGCGCATGACAAAACATACATATATGACAAGTTGGCTACCATGGTATTTAATTGGGCATTACGACAAAATACATAGACCGTTATCCAACAACATCTATGACTAATAATCCACCTTCAGGTTGACATCCGTGTTCCCCGTCGGTATTAAGTTGCAAGCAACGGATAATCACATTAAACAATGTGCGTAAAGTAAACAAATACATATGACCGTGGACATAGCATTGTTAGGTTTCCCCTAGTAGCAACGGCACATCCACAATCTTAGGCGTTGCTGTCACTCACCCAGATTACTGGAGACTGAACCCAGTATCTAGCATAATGTGAGATCCTGGCTCAGGGCTCAATAGGATTGATAGGATACTCATGTCAACAAGTTGCAACTTCTTTTCCGGAAGCTCATCTGGAAAGAACTCCGAGGTTAAGCGTGCTTGGCCCGGAGTAGTCCAAGGATGGGTGACCGACCGGGAACTGGTTCCAGGGTGCGCACGAGTGAGGACAAAGTGCGCAGAAAAGACTAGTGTTAATCAGTGGGGCCAGTCTGGAGATCCTAGCGAGCTGCCAGGGGTGACAGGCCCGGCCCGGGGGTGGCCGGGGTGTTACACATAAATACTCCCTCTTGGAGTTAAAAGCATCTACTTGGCCAAAGCATCTACCAGTCTGGAGATCCTAGCGAGCTGCCAGGGGTGACAGGCCCGGCCCGGGGGTGGCTGGGGTGTTACACATAAATACTCCCTCTTGGAGTTAAAAGCATCTACTTGGCCAAAGCATCTACTAGTAACGGAAAGCATGCAAGATCATAAATAACATGTATCATAGATTAATAAACAACTTGATCATAGTATTCAATATTCATCGGATCCCAGCAAACACAACATGCAACATTACAATAAAATGATCTTGATCATGTTAGGCAGCTCACAAGATCTAAACATGATGGCACAAAGTGGAGAGATAACCATCTAGCTACTGATATGTGCCCGTAGCCCAAGGATGAACTACTCACGCATCACTCCGGAGGCAGGCATGGTGATGTGGAGCCCTCTAGTGATGATTCCCATCTCCGGCAGGGTGCCGGGATGAGGTTCTAGACCCTCCCGAGCTAGGGTTGACGACGGCGGCGCCTCTGGAACTTTTCGTGGAATATGGCTCGGGTGTTTAGGGTTTTCGCATCGGGGGAATAAGTAGGCAAAAGGGCGGCGGCTGGAGACCCCGAGCGGCCCACACGCACATAGGGCGCGGGGCCCCCCTTGGCCGTGCCCAGGTGGCGTGTGGGGCCCTCGTGGCTCCTCTTCGTCTCCCCTCTGGACTCTAGGTGTCTTCTGATAAAATAGGTGCCTCCATAAATTTTCGTCCAATTCCAAGAATATTTCCTGACTAGCTTTTCTGTAATACAAAAACAGCAGAAAACAGGAACTGGAACTGTGGCATCTTGTTAATAGGTTAGTCCCAAAAAATGTATAAAAGTGACATAAAGTGGATGCAAAACATGTAACAATTGGTATAATATCAGCATGGAACATCAAAAATTATATACGTTTGAGACGTATCAGCATCCCCAAGCTTAGTTCCTGCTCATCCTCGAGTAGGTAAACGATAAAACAATATAATTTTTGAGGTGACATGCTACCATCATAATCTTGATCATATAATATTGTAAGGCACATGTAAATGAATGAAGTGATTCAAGTCAATGGTCTATAGTTTGCTACCAAATAGATAATGAGTAAGCAATTAAATCACACAGGCTAAACTTTTTCATGAATAATACTTTGGAGACAATGCATCCACAGGTTCACATAAGAGTTAACTCATAAAGCAATAGATTCTAACAAAAGGTATTTAATCAACACAAGGAAGATTTAAGTTTCAGCATTTGCTTCAACTTTCAACATATTTATCTCATGGATATTGTCAACACAAAGCAATATAATAAGTCCAATATGTAGCATATAACAAATGTTGTAACAAAGTTGACACTAGTGTTTGCTTGTGGAAGATAGAAAGAATAGGAAAACTGACTCAACATAAAAGTAAAAGAAAGGCCCTTCGAGAGGGAAGCAGGGATTAAATCATGTGCTAGAGCTTTTTAGTTTTTGAAATCATATAGAGAGTAAAAATTAATTTTGTGAGGTGTTTGTTAATTGTCAACAAATGGTAGCGGATGAAAACAGTATTCTCCCTATCAAACAGACTTTTAAGAGCGGCTCCCATGAAGGACGTTATTTCTACCAGCAAGGCAGATCATCCCTCTTTCTCTTTTGTTTACACATGCAGGTATTTCACTGTTTGTCATTGCTTACTGATAATCAGGGCAAAAGTGTGAAGAGAATTAAGGGTTAAAGTTGTAATTAATTGGGACTGGGCACCCCGTTGCCAGCTCTTTTTGCAAAATTATTGGATAAGCGGATGTATATGCCACTAGTCCAGGTGTAAAGTCTGTTTGACAAGTCGAATAAAGAATAACCCACTACTTCCTCATGAGCTAGTAAACATTGACACAAAAAGGAATAATAACATTTTGAATAATTTAAAGGTAGCACATGAAAAATTTACTTGGAGTGGCAAGGAAATACCACATATAGGTAGTTATGGTGGACACAAATGGCATGGATTTTGGCTCAAGGATTTGGATGCACGAGAAGCATTCCCTCTCAGTACAGAGTTTAGGCTAGCAAGGTTATGTAAGCAAACAAGAATATCAACTAGTACACCAAGTTTTATATGACAAACATATTGCAAACATTATAAGACTTCACACCGTCTTCCTTGTTAACCAAACCCTTTTATTAGAAAATATCTAGACCTTAGAGATACCACTCATGCAAACCAAATTTCAACAAGCTTTACGGTAGTTCTTCACTAATGGGCTTAACTTACATGATGCAAAAGTTTAATCATGATCTACTTGTTAACTCAAAACAATTGACAAGTATCAAATTATCCAAATTAGTGATCTACAAGAATATGCAAGTTTTTCCATTATACCATTTACCACATGCAACATTTTCTGTTCCAACCAAACACCAATCAATTTATTTCAATAACTCTCCAAACAAGTATAAGTGAAGCAAGAGAGTACTTTCTTTAAAAGAAACTAATAGCTCTGACAAGAGATACATGAAAACAAGAGCTAAAAGCTGAACAGCGCTAGATATGAATACTCAACAAATATAAGTGAAGAATAGGAGTATTCTCATGAAAAAGCGGAGCGTGTCTCTCTCCCAATCAAGAATGCTAGGGTCCAGTCAAGTTGATTAAAATGAAAATAAAAATACTGAAAATAAAAGCACACAGACGCTCCAAGAAAAGCACATATGATGTGAAAGAATTAAAATATAGTTTCACTAGAGATGACCTGATAATTTTGACGATGAAGAAGGGGATGCCTTGGGCATCCCCAAGCTTAGACGCTTGAGTCTTCTTGAAATATGCTGGGGAGATCCATGGGAGCCTCCCAAGCTTAAGCTCTTCACTCTTCTTGATCCTATTATATCATCCTTCTCTCTTGACCCTTGAAAACTTCCGTCACACCAAACTCAAAGTAAATCTCATTAGAGGGTTAGTGCATAATCAAAAACTCACATGTTCTATAAAGACGCAATATGACTTGTTACTTTAAACATTAGCTACTGCCACTGATGTTATGTGAAGCTCTTCCACCCAAAAAAGAATTTCACTCAACACTAGTAAAAGAGAGAATGCAAAATAAAAAGGCATAATCTGTCTAAAACAGAACAGTCCGCAAAGACGAATTTTTTCGAGGCACTTACGACGCTCAGATCGAAAAACTTTGAACTAATGAAAGATTCAGACATTCATAAAGATTACGCACAAAAAATTTCAGATTTAATTAACAATCTGGTGATTTTAGGAATTTCGTACAGTGAACAGCAAAAATCTGTTTCTGCGCAGCAATCAAAATTAAGCATCATCTTAACATTAGAGGCTACTCTTGGCACAACAATGCGAGAAAATAAAGATACAAAGGAGTTGCTACAGAAGTAAACAACACTTGACTCAATAAAAGAAAAATTGCAGAAATAAAAATAATGGGTTGCCTCCCATAAGCGCTTTTCTTTAACGCCTTTTAGCTAGGCACAAAGCATGCATCAAGTATTACCAAGTGAAGAAGCATCAACATTGTAATTTGTTCGAACAATAGAATCATAAGGTGGCTTAATCTTCTTCCTAGGAAAGTGTTCCATACCTTTCTTGAGAGGAAATTGATATTTTATATTCCCTTCTTTCATATCAATAATAGCACCTACAGTTCTAAGAAAAGGTCTTCCAAGCACAATAGGGCATGATGGATTGCATTCAATATCCAAACAATAAAATCAACGGGACAAATTGTTGTTAACCATGATAAGAACATCATCAATTCTTCCCAAAGGTTTTTTATAGTAGAATCAGCAAGGTGAACATCCAAATAACAATTTTCCAAAGGTGCTAAATCAAGCATATCATAAATCTTTTAGGCATAACAGAAATACTAGCACCAAGGTCACACAAAGCATTGCAATCAAAGTCATTCAATTTCATTTTAATGATGGGCTCCCAACCATCTTCTAACTTCCTAGGGATGGATACTTCACGTTTCAATTTTCTTCCCTCACTTGTATGAGAGCATTAGTAATATGTTTAGTAAAAGCCATGTTTATTCACTTGCATTAGGACTTCTAGCTAGCTTTTGCAAGAACTAATTACTTCAGAAAGATTACAACCATCAAAATCAAAATCATTATCATCAAAGTAATGGCTATTTCTTCCTTATTACTAGAAATTTCAGCATCTTTATCAAGACAGTTTCAGAGTTATCAGGCAATTTAGGACATTTTGCAATAGAAGTGGAAACATTACCAACACCAATTATCTTGCCATTAATGGTAGGAGGTTTGCTAACACTTGAGTTTGAAGCATTTTCAGTAGTAGTAATAGTATAAACTCTAGCAATATTATTCTTTCTAGCAATTTCATCCTCTCTTTCCCATCTAGCATGCAATTCGGCTAACATCCTCACATTGTTATCAATTTTAACTTGTATAGCATTGAGAGTTTTGCTCTCTTTAACATCATGAGGCATGTTCTTTAGTTTCAACAAGTCAACATCAAGAGCAAGACTATCAACTTAGAGGCAAGAACATCAATTTTCCCAAATTTCTCCTCAACAGTTTTATTGAAAGCAGTTTGTGTACTAATAAAATCCTTAAGCATACTTCAAGATCAGAGGGTACACTTTTATTATTGTTGTAGGACTACCATAGGAATTTCCATAACCATTGCCACTATTAGAAGGATAGGGCCTATAATTGCTATTACCAAAATTATTCCTATAAGCATTGTTGTTGAAGTTATTATTTTTAATGAAGTTCACATCAACATGCTCTTCTTGAGCAACCAAAGAAGCTAAAGGAACATTATTTGGATCAACATGTGTTTGACCATTTGCAAGCATAGACATAATAGTATCAATTTTAGCACTCAAGGAAGAGGTTTCTTCAACAGAATTTACCTTCTTACCTGTTGGAGCTCTCTCGGTGTGCCACTCAGAATAATTAATCATCATATCATCAGAAGCTTTGTTGCAGCACCCAAAGTGATGGACATAAAGGTACCTCCAGCGGCCGAATCCAATAAATTCCTTGAAGAAAAATTTAATCCTGCATAGAAGGTTTGGATGATCATCCAAGTAGTCAGTCCATGAGTGGGACAATTTTTAACCAATGATTTCATTCTCTCCCATGCTTGAGCAACATGTTCATTATCAAATTGCTTAAAATTCATTATGCTACTTCTCAAAGAAATAATCTTAGCAGGAGGATAATATTTTCCAATAAAAGCATCTTTGCATTTAGTCCATGAATCAATACTATTTCTAGGCAAAGATAGCAACCATTCTTTAGCACGTCCTCTCAAGGAGAAAGGAAAAAGTTTCAGTTTAATAATATCACCATCTACTTCCTTGAGCTTTTGCATTTCACAAAGTTCAACAAAGTTATTAAGGTGAACAGCAGCATCATCAGTACTAACACCAGAAAATTGCTCTTTCATAACAAGATTTAAAAGTGCAGGTTTAATTTCATAAAACTCTGCTGAAGCAGCAGGTGGAGCAATAGGTGTGCATATGAAATCATTGTTGTTCGTGCTAGTGAAATCACACAACTTAGTGTTCTCAGGAGTACTCATTTTAGCAGAATTAAAAACAGGACAGAAAATAACTTGAAATAAACTAGATGCAAGTAACTAATTTTTTTGTGTTTTTGATAATTGAAAGCAAACAAGATAAAATAAAATAAACTAAGCAAGACAAAAACAAAGTAAAGAGATTGGAAGCGTGAAACTCCCCTTGCAGAAGACTGCTGTCTCCCCGGCAACGGCGCCAGAAAAATAGCTTGATGACGTGAAACACACGTTCGTTGGGAGACCCCAAGAGGAAGGTATGATGTAGTCAGCAGCAAGTTTTCCCTCAGAATGAAACCAAGGTTATCGAACCAGTAGGAGCAGTAGCACTTCAGAAGGTTGTTGGTGCGGATTATGGCACGGCGCAACACCAGGAATCTGGCACTGACGTGGAACCTGCACACAACACAATCAAACTACTTTGCCCCAACGAAACAGGAGGTTGTCAATCTCCCGGCTTGCTGAAAACAAAGGATTAAATGTATGGTGTGGAAAACAGTATTTAATTGCAGAAAGTAAAAGGAACAATTTTGCAGTTTGTGGTTTAATCAATGTAAAAGAATGGACCGGGGTCCACAGTTCACTAGTGGTGTCTCTCCATAAAGATAAACAACATGCTGGGTAAACAAATTACAGCTGGGCAATTGACAAAATATTGAGCGCATGACAATGCATACATATATGACAAGTTGGCTACCACGATATTTAATTGGGCATTACGATAAAATACATAGACCGTTATCCAACGCATCTATGACTAATAATCCACCTTCAGGTTGACATCCGTGTTCCCCGTCGGTATTAAGTTGCAAGCAACGGATAATCGCATTAAGCAATGTGCGTAAAGTAAACAAATACATATGACCGTGGACATAGCATTGTTAGGTTACCCTAGTAGCAACAGCACATCCACAACCTTAGGCGTTGCTGTCACTCGCCCAGATTACTGGAGACTGAACCCACTATCTAGCATAAATACTCCCTCTTGGAGTTAAAAGCATCTACTTGGCCAAAGCATCTACTAGTAACGGAAAGCATGCAAGATCATAAATAACATGTATCATAGATTAATAAACAACTTGATCATAGTATTCAATATTCATCGGATCCCAGCAAACATAACATGCAGCATTGCAATAAAATGATCTTGATCATGTTAGGCAGCTCACAAGATCTAAACTTGATGGCACAAAGTGGAGAGACAACCATCTAGCTAGCGCTATGGACCCGTAGTCCAAGGATGAACTACTCACGCATCACTCCGCAGGCAGGCATGGTGATGTAGAGCCCTCCGGTGATGATTCCCTCTCCGGCAGGGTGCCAGGAAGAGGTTCTTTTCGTGGAATATGGCTCGGGTGTTTAGGGTTTTCGCATCGGGGGGAATAAGTACGCGAAAGGGCGGCGGCTGGAGACCCCTGAGGGGCCCACACGCACCTAGGGCGCGGGTCCCCCCTTGGCCGCGCCCAGGTGGCGTGTGGGGCCCTCGTGGCTCCACTTCGTCTCCCCTCTGGACTCCAGGTGTCTTCTGATAAAATAGGTGCCTCCGTAAATTTTCGTCCAATTCCGAAAATATTTCCTGACTAGCTTTTCTGGAATACAAAAACAGCAGAAAACAGGAACTGGCACTGTGGCATCTTGTTAATAGGTTAGTCCCAAAATGTATAAAAGTGACATAAAGTGGATGCAAAACATGTAACAATTGGTATAATATCAGTATGGAACATCAAAAATTATAGATACGTTTGAGACGTATCAGTTTCCTACATTCTGATCGATGACCGGAGCCATCTGAAACTCAGAGTCCTCAATATTTCTGCAGTACTCCGCAAGTACCTGATCAAGACGGAAAGGCCTGTCTTGTACATCTAGGGAACCAATGCCATAGCCAAAAACATATTTTGGTTGAGGATGCCATGTGAGGAGATCAAAATCGTATGATCTGACCTCCGACAGATCGGCGTGGTAGATACATCCCGGTTGCACGGTTGGGCATTTCCTACTGTCAACTGTGACAGAGCGGTTCATGCCGACGAAGAGGGCGCGGCTGCCTATGCCGCTGACAGGCTCGATGACTAGTTTGTTCATGTTCACTCAGTACACCACAGGGTTGCCAGCTTTGACATGACCACTGGTAACAAGAAGAAGGTCGACATCACTTTGCACCAGGTAAAATCTATTGTTATAGCTCATCCCAGGGAAATTTGGGCCTTCAATGGTTCTGGCCATTTTTACTGTTCGAGCGGTCCGAGCTACTGGAATAGCCGACAAATCAAACTTATGGACCGTTGATTTGATGTCCCCGTGGTTGTCCACTACGAACACTTCGTCATCGTATGCTGTCATGCTGCTTACTTGTCCAAACCATTCTATGGAGGAGAACTCTCCTTCCCCAAATCCTGATGCGGACTGTCCTTCCTCGTTGTTCTGGTCAGCCCATCTGACGGAACTGTTCTGAAGGTTGGAAATAAATACGATGCAAGAGACATCAACCACGGCAACGGATGACAACCTCTCCGATGGTATCTGCGCTGCAAAACGCACCATTGAACCGGTGAAGGGGTTAAGCAACCGCATCTTGTAGGGCGAAACCCTCTTTCCTAGCACGACGAGCCCGCCTATAGTAGCGCCCACAAAGTAATACTTACTGCAAAAAATAAAATACAAAATGGATGCATAAAAACATATAAATCTAGGCAAAGATAAAGGAAAGCTGTACGGCGGTTAACAGGCAAAGAAAATTACGAACCGTAACAGATCGTTGGGGATGCATTTCTCGCAGACACGTCCAGTGAGGAGATTGAGGAATGAGATTTTTTGGTCGCTCAATTTCTCAAGCATTATCCAGTTGTTGACGAAGAAATTGGGAGGCTCCGTGGCGACTCTCCAGTTCACACAGACGGCGCGGAGAGATGAATAGTAGTCCAGGTCGTTAGACCGGAGGAAGTAGTCGCCTATTTTGATGAGATCGTCAGGGAGATCTGACCACACACCCGCCATTAGAAGAGACAATGAAACGAAGGTTGTATTTGTTGCAATATATACCTCCACGGCCTCAACGGTCACTATTCCTGCATTGGTTAAGCAACCGTCCTATGGAAACGAAAGAGCGGCAGGAACTTCTTAAAGAAGGAACCGTTACGTTAGCGACCAATATGGGCCATGAAAGTAGTGAAAACAAAGCCCATTTGGCATCCTCATTGTGTGAGTTAACAGGAAGGGTCAAGGAGTTCGGATAACATATATGGAAAAACTTTTTAAGACGCGGATTTGTATCAGTTCATACATCATCCAACACCTTCATGACAGTACAAACGGGTGCAGACAAACCTTGACAACATAAGATAAGCCACAAGTAACGATAGGATAGAGAAAGTAATGCGACAACGAATAATGTAAAGAGAAAACGAGGGGGAAATGAGGAATTACAAACATAAACTGATCCAACATGTTCATTACAAGTAACAACGGGTGCACACAAACCTTGACAACAAAGATAAGCCACAAGTAACGATAGGATAGAGAAAGTAGTGCGACAACAAATAATGTAGGTACCAATTATTACAGAGACAACGAGTGGGAAATGAGGAATTACAAAAACAAGCAGCATGAGAAGTGGGTCAGAATTTCGGTGGCCATGGCTCCGAGATTGGGAAGGCACGTCCCAGTTTTGTACCTAAATGGCGATATCCGTTACCCACTTCATGTAGTGTCCCTTTTAACATGTCAGCAACGAATAGAGAACAGTCGAATCCAAGAGTAATGTACACAAAGCGAGCGTCCACCGATATACTCCGGACCTGAACAGAGTAGAGTTGGTCTGACCTGAGCATGAAACCATGGTCATAAGGAATCCCAGAACTAACGATCTCCCATATCTTGATGTAATTCCATATCTTAGCGGCGAACCTTCCGTCGAAGGCAACCACCAGATCAAGCACTCGGTCAGAAGTCCATATATTGCCATAACCGCGACGGTCTAGCACCCAGGTAGTCAATTTGCCGGATCTAAAGTGCACTAGAGCTATGGTGCCAGATAGGTGTTCCCCGACAGAGTAATCGAACCAGGAATTTTTCTTCTGGGTAATCTCTCCAGGGATGGTTATTACGAGAACGATGATGTAGTCAGGTCCAAGCAAACTATCAATCCAAGAACATACATCATATAGAGCTGATCTCCAACAAGGATGCAATGAGGCTTTTCATGGAAGGTAACCGATGAGAAATTAAGGTAGGCAGGAGCAATGGGATTGGAAATGTGATGCTCCCACAAACCATTTCTAAAAATGCAGACGTGGACACAGATGTTGCCGGAGGAGTGGAAGTTGACACCATGGTACGAGATTCTAAACGAGTCTTCGCCAGCTTCCTGAATGTAGAATGCAATTCCGGAAGACCCTGCCTCCAGGATGACTCCGAACTAGCCTAAATGGTTAACCTGAGAATGTGGGATTTTGGGGATTCGAGGACTCACAAATATCTTCGTGGGATAACCCGGGCGCTAGGTGTAGTACTCGTCTTCCATTTGATCCGATGCAGAGAGAAAGGACGAAGCCACCACTACATCCAATGACATGATCTTCTGAAAATTGGATGGATCGATGCAAGCAGTGAGGGCAGCCACTGTATCGTCCGCGGCGACCTCCCCGTTGGTAATCAGCCTAAACTGGACAGCGCCGCTGCTCCTGACAAATTCAACAATGAAACCGAGGAATGCTGGATAGTTCCTTTCGATGTATGCCTTGGAGAAATCATCGGCTCTAGCCGCTGACAAGAATGTCCTGTTTACTGCAGTGCTCCGGTGAATGGATCTACTACAACCTATCCTCTGGATGATTTCAGACACTATTTCAACGATACCTAGAGCTGAATGAGCCTCCATTGCAAAACTGATACAAGCCTAGCTGAGGGAGATTCAGATGGTGGATATCTGCTCATGGATAGAAGAAGTTAACGCCATAAGATTTGGCTATAACGGTTCAACTGTAACAACAAATAGTATGGCGTAGCAAAACGCACACACCAAACGCCAGGTCAAATGGCAGATTAGAACATGCAGACGCCATGCTATTTAGCGCCAAACTTTGCGGGGCCACAATGTCAGACTCGTTTTTCAAAAAGGCGACGCCATATTGACGGGCTTTTGGACTCTACGTATCAACGGCATTTAAAATGATGTTTGTATGCTGAGGCCGAAATGCCATACGGAAGGACAATTCATAAACCAAATGACAAACCAAGGGGCGTTTCATCCACAGGAAGAAACGCTACATAATGCGGCATTGCCATGTGACGCCCTT
The DNA here is from genome assembly GCA_947311845.1 of Poa pratensis. NCBI lineage: Eukaryota > Viridiplantae > Streptophyta > Magnoliopsida > Poales > Poaceae > Poa > Poa pratensis. The sequence continues at coordinate 44,035,587 of CAMZMU010000033.1, read as the reverse complement.
ACAAATTTCTCGGACCCTCTGATTATTACTTCCGTCCATTTCACTGGTTTCCTTAAATGATACTCAGAGGATTCCCAAGAAATCGGACGGTCTAAACTTCTTGGCAGGCAGAACGCCCCATTCGGCGGCGTTGCCGTGCTTGTCCCTGGTTTTCGAGAAAATGGCTAAGTGTTGAAGAATCTGCCGCAAGGTATGGCGTTTCATAACGGCGTTGACAATGGTGAGACGTCCTCTGACTTGGTGTGTCGGAGGGTCTGGGACGCCAAGGCGGGAGGCGTATGATGCCGAGGGCCATATCGGTGTGAAAGTTTTGGGAAGGGCCAGATTTGTCTGATTGTCCGCTTAAGGGCCATTTAGTAAAAAAGATACTGCATTTGCGCTATTGTGCCGCTCGTGTGTGGAGCTGAAGTATAGGCCAGTACTGTTGTAGTACTGATCAGGCAAGTGGTACCTCTGCTATTCCTAATCTTTTATCTTGTCGGTTCGTTGAGCTCCAGTCTGTTGATCTATCATTGATCTTTTTATTGTGGAGGAGATGATGTTTAATTATATCTCTTCACTTCTGGTCGTACCATCCGTGGGATGGTGTCGGCGCTTGATATCTGTTGTTGGCTTGATACTATCCGAGATGAATACACGATGATAAGCAAGAAATCATCTGATTTAATTGGACTTGCACGGTGTCGTGAGATGTGATATCTCGGCTTGTATCTCAAATCCATTTATTTTCTCCACATAACAATTCCTATCTATATTTGTGTCATGACTGCAACCATATTGTACCGGTCACAGTTCAGGTATGAGACTTTCTGGACTCTCCAATGGGAACGGCACTTGGTCCAAACAAGGTATCGACGATAGATCCTTGGGAGCGGCCCATACTAGTAAGTCAAGTTGTCGTGTCCCAGCTGGTTTAAGAGTTCTGCTCGTTCTAGAATCTTGTGTGGTTCTTGTCGAGACTGTCAACATCGGAGTACCCCTCTTAAGAGTGTAAAAGTGTGAAATTTCACCCCTGTGAGTCCCGGGTAAGGAACCTTGCTGGTCACATGTGATACCAATTATTTCTTTATCCATGACATATATTCATTTCCAATATTACTATATTCATTTCCGTGAATCCAATTCCTTTATACGCCGTTTTAAGTTACCTTGTAGATTTTTCCTTCGTGCTCCTTGTTGGATAGTAAGTACTAGTTCCTCAACACAATATTATCTTATACTCATTCAATATTCTTTTACTCATATTCCATCGTTGTAGATTTTTCCTTCGTGCTCCTTGTTGGATAGTAAGTACTAGTTCCTCAGTGTGAATTTCATACTCGCCCTTGCTTAATTCATATTGTTGCAGAGCTAGGTGGTAAGGATCTTGAGCATAGCGACGAGCCGTAGGCGTAGCGACGTGTCGCGATGGGAATAAATAAAATGCTTAGAAGTTTATTTTCGGCAAGAAATTTGTATCACTAGATAATGAATAAAGTTGACCTTGAGTAGTATTTTGATATGTAAAGTTTTGAAGCCTCACATGTTTATAATCTTCGTTTTATAAACGTGTGACGGCTGTTACGTCCAGACCCAGTTTGGGGGCGTGACAGTCAACTTATCTTTCAATACCGTAAAAGCAGCATGTTCTGCATCGCCCCAAACAAAGGGCACGTCCTTCTTCGTAAGCTCATTCGGTGGCGCTGCAATAGAACTAAAATCTATGACAAAACGCCGATAGAACCCAGCAAGGCCAAGGAAGCTCCTCACTTGGGTGACCGTTTTAGGACTTGGCCAATTCGAAATTGCCTCAATTTTTGCGGGATGCACTTCAATACCCTGCGCTGTAACAACGTAGCCAAGAAATGTGACTCGATCGGTGCAAAAGGTGCACTTCTCAAGATTACTAAATAAACGTGCAGCACACAGAGCATCAAAAACAGCATGCAAATGAGTGACATGTTCCTCTAAAGATTTGTTGTAAATCAAGATATCATCAAAATAGACCACCACAAAATGTCCAATGAAAGCACGTAAAACTTCATTCATTAAAATCAGGTCACGGATCAAACACCACAGGCATAAAACATGCAGGATTCAGAAATATCACTGAACAGTGTCACTCAATTCACTGTCACAACCAAATCAAGCCAAGTTCTACACTGTAACATCCCAAAATCATCAACAAGTATTATTAGTTCCAAAAATGAGAGCCAACAAAAACTTTTGTTAAAATTATATGTGTTGATCTCATACTCTTGCTTGTGTTGTTTATTTCTTCTTGTTGGTGTGTTGCTTGCTCTAAAGACAAACATGAAGAAAAGGAGAGAAATAAAGTAGAAGCAAAACAAGAAAAATAAATGTGGCAAGTGCCACACAAATTCTCCAAGTGAGGATCTCAATTTGTTTCCAACAAAACTCAGTGGAGTGGTAGTGCAAACCCTCCCATTTCATCCTACTACTTATCTCTCTCAAATAATATTTTCAAACTAGTTTTTAAAATTCAAAAGTAAACAAAGTAAAAATAAATTAAAATGCCATAATTGAAACACTATAAAAGAAAATGTTTCAAAACATTTTATTTTGCAAAGCCAATTTTTGTGGAGCTTCTGCACATTATGAGAAGGCCCCACAAATTTTGCCAAATTTTTCTAAATTGATTTAGTGCCTCAAATAAAATCAAGAAGTACTACTGCATATAACAGAAGGACTAAAAGTAAATAGAAGAAAGAAGAAGGAAAAGAAGCAACGCACAGGAGCCAGGGGGTTTTTGCAAAAACGTCGTCGTCTCCTACCTCCCCTAGCTCACTGTCGCCGTGCGTGTCGCCATGGCCGCAGCGCGCTCGACGCCGTTCCCAGGCCCCCCAGGGCCCCCTTGCCGCGTCTCCCTCGCCCCCGTGCCTCTGCACCCTCTGCTGGCAGAGGAGAACCTCTCCCCTCGCCATTACGCCGCTGTCTCCCGTTTCTCCGCCGTGGATGAACGGACGGCGCCGGCCAAAATTGGCCCAGCCCGCGGCACCTCGACACGCGATCCGCTACGTCGCGAACCCTAGCCCACGCCCGGACCCCCCAGACACCGCGCGCCGGCCTCTCCCGCCCTCTGGACGCCGCTGGACCGCGACCACCGTGCGCCGCCGTCGCGCCTATTTAAACTCGAGCCCGCACCTCGCATTTCCCCACGCCCCACTGCCTCTCCCTTGCTCCACCACACCCTCCACTCGCCCGTGCACCACCAGAGGGCGGAGCCGCTGCTGCGAGCTCGCTGCTGCTCGTGCCCGTGCTCGACAGCCCGAGGTAGGCGACGACACGGCTGCGCCGTGCTGAGCTCCCCTTCTTTCTCTGGCCCGTACCTCTTCCCCTTTGGACACCGCGCTCACCCACCTCTTTTTCCCTCTGGATCGTGCCCAGAATCGCCGAACAGACGCTCGCCGGAGTTCGGGAAGTTGCCGTGGAAGCAGAGCACCTCGCCGTCGACGAACCAGCCCTCCCCAGCAAGTACCACTCGCGCCAGGACTTCGCCCGAGCCTCCGCCGTCGATCGCATCATCACCTCGCCTCCCGAGCCCTCTAGGTGAGCGATCGTGCACTCGCCGTCGCCGGAGCCACGGCGCCGCCCGTTCTGGGTCGTCGCCGATGGACTCGATTGCTAGCCGTTGGATCTAGATCCAACGGCAGCGTAACCCTTCGCGTTTAATAGACGCTGACGGACTGGCCCCACCCGTCAGCGATTTTATAATTTCCACCCGTGCACTGAGACACTGACAGAAGGGCCCCACTCGTCAGAATTTTGAACATTATCCAGAATAGTAACCTTTTTGAATTTAAACTTCTCTGGAAATTCAGTACTGGATCCCACTTTGAAATTCAATATCTCGAGATTTAGGAATCCAAATAAATCAAACTCAATTGTTCTGGAAAGCTTATGAAATTGTTTAACCAACCCAATTGGTCTCATGTCATTTAATTAAATAGTTAAAAAGTGTTATTAAAAATACTACAGAAGGTTTAAATTCTAAACTTGTTTGTTTCTGATACTCTGTTAGTCCAAATAATTCCAAACCAATTTTGTTAGCTTAGTACTGCCTTGTATTAGCTTCCCTAATTTTGGTAGAATTAATTAAGCAATATTAATTGTTGACTTTAAGATAAACCCTTCTGGACTAAAACAAATAAATATGTTTAATGGTTGACCCAAATAAGTTAGGACCAATTTTGTTGGATCACATTTAATCATGTTAGTTACCCCTAAAAGGATTTATTTTTAGGAGTAACAGAACTTATTTGGTAGCCAAAACTTGATTGTTAAGCTACTGGATTCAAACCTTTGTGTAGGGAGTTTGGTAACTCCAATTGATCCAAATCAAATGGGGTTGTCTTCTACACATCAGTAGCTTTCTATAGAAATTTAGTTTGTATTTTTGTGACCAACAGAACTCAAGTTGTGGAATTAAACATGTTTAACAAGTTTCTGCCATAATTTGGACATAAACAAATAATGTTTAATTCAATTATTTTGAAATCAAATTGTATTGTTTGATGTATCCAGTGGCTATTTAGAGCATTTAGGATTGTGATGTTGTGATGTTGTTTGAATAGTTTAGTGATTGCTTGTATTTGTTTGTTTATCGATTAGACGAGAACGTTGCTGGATTTATCGAGGAGGGGGAATTTGTTGAACCTGAAGATCAAGATCAAGTCCCTTTGCCGAGCAAGGCAAGCTACTCTCTGAGCTTGCACCTAAATATATATGCATCTACTTTGATCAAATGATTTACCTTAAAACCAATGGTTTACAAAACCTTTTCAAAAAGTGTATGGAAATTATTTTGCCACCCTATGTAGTAGTTATATGAAACTTTAGGATGGAAAACAATGTTGTTTATTCAAAACTCCTTTGGAAATACTTGTGTGGTTATGGAATGCCGAGATGTCGGTATTAAAGTGGAGAAATGGAAAAAAATGGGAATGTTTATGAAAAATGCACAGTGTCCTAGTACTATGACAACCAATCTTAATCTGTGCGACCACATTTACCCCCATATGGGAACGGGGCTTAGTCATATAATTTGCTCTTATTAGTATGGGATACCTCATCGACGGAGATGACTCCGTTATGCATGAGGGGATGGTTTGTGAACTCCCCTGACCTGGGTCCTCGCTCAAACTCTATGGAAAGATAAGGAGGAGGATTGAAGACTTCATAAATGTGGTCGCCGGGAAAAACATATGAGTCCTCACACTTAGGGTTGCCGACGGGGACCGGACTGAGTGTTGGTGGGAATTATCATATGGGTAGGATCCTATACTAGCATGAGCAAAGGAGAGGCTAGGGTCGGTGGCTCAACTTCGCATACACCTTGTATGGCGGGACGTGGCTGACACGATGAGTTACCGGATGGATGTGGGTAAAAAGCGTGCTACCTCTGCAGAGGGTCAAAACTATTCGAATAGCCGAGTCCTCGGATATGGACAATTGGGAGGCTGTCCTAAGATCATGTGCAAATTTTTGGAAAAGCTTTTAAGTTTAAAAGAAAATGAATTGGTGATGGTGTGACACAACTATACCAAATGGAGTGGTATGAGTTGTTGGAATAAATGGACCATGGTGAGCCTTGGTCAGGAAAAGAAAGGGTTTTGGAGAAACAAATGAGATGGTGATTTCTTTTAAAAATAGTTATAAAACTCTTCTTACCTTTTTCAATAAAGATATAGAGATGTTTTAAAACAATTAAAAGTTGTAAGTTAAAATAAAGCTAGTGCATACTCATGTTGGGGTAGTTTGCGAGTACATTCAAATGTACTCATATTGGTTTCGTCCCTGGCTATTGTCCTAGCCAGACTACGAGGAGGAGCACTACGCCGAGCAGGAGTATGGCGACTTCTACGCGAACTAAGGATCTCCACAAGTCAGCTGCCTGTCGGGTCGTCATCGTTAGAGAGATGATTTCTACTACGCCGTAGCTTCCGCTGATATTTTGGTTTGGCCCTTGAAGGCACCTATGTAAGAACTTGGTCTAAATGACCATTTATGTAAGACTTTTTATTCGGTACTGTAATGGATGTAAACTTTGGTATCCAATTCGGATTATGTGCAACGACAGACTGATCACGGGATCGTTGTGTTAAGCATAATCGGGTATTTCGGACAGCTAGTCCGGGGTCCCCACATACACCCAGATAGATGATCTACTAGTTTCTAAGCAATTACAATAGAGAATTGGAGAGATTAGCCTTGGATGTTCTTCACTGAAGCTTGTCGAAGCAGGGGAAGCAAGAAGTAGACAGGGACTGATGTAGAAGCAGGGGAAGCAGGGAATCAGACAGGGAAGATGCAGATCATGTGCTTCAGTTCACCAGGGCCTTGGTTCTCTTCTCCTCCTCATCTCCATGGTCTTCTTCTTCTTCTTCTTGTTGTGTTCTTGGTGTTCTTGATGTTCTTGATGTTCTTGGTGTTTGGTGGAAAGTGTGTTGTGGTGGCCGAGGATGGAAAAGTGGAGTGGATGGATGGGAGATGGATGAAGGATGGGTTGTGTGCTGTGGTGTTGGTCCTCCTGCTTTATAGCCTTTTTCCCTTTTGGTGGTGAGGTCCTGCGAGTTGGTGGAGAGGGAAGCTCCCCCCTTCTTCCACAGCTCACAGTGCACATGGGTTTTTCACCTTTTTGCCTTTTTGAGTGTAACATCCAAATATTTTGGAATGTTGAAAAATCATTAAAAATTTAAACATTTGTTTTTATTAAAAGAAAACATTCAAATTATAATGGAAACCAAATAATAAGGCATTGAGCATCTTAAAAAAAATTAATAGTTTATTTCCAAGCAAATCTTTAATTCAAAATTTGAGTTTTGTTTAAATCCTTTTATGCAAAGTATTTCATAAACCCCAATATATTTGGCAAGGTGATTTAAAAAATTTCAAAGACAACTTCAAGGTGTTTAAATCCTCTTATTCCAAGTATTTGATTTTAAACATATAACTTTCGCTAAATAATAAACCCTAAAAACACTGTCTATAAAGTGTTTATAATTAAAGCATGGTCTATTTTCAAAAATGAGTTTAAAATAAATTATTTCAACATTGTGTTTGTGGTATTTTATTTGGAATTTATAAAACCCATGATATAAATGGATATTTGTATTTAACGAATTATCAAACTCAAATTAAATAAAATGTTTTGTATCAAATTATTTCATTGGGTTTAACATATTGAAGGATATTACTCATACTATTTTTCTAAAATCTATTTAAGTTCAAATAGAAATATTAAAACCCTATTTTATAAAATGACATAAAGGTGTCAAATAAACCTTTACGTACTATTTGAATATTTCAAGATTTGAAATAATTTGGAAAAGGTCCCAAAGTATTTAAAATGACTATTATGTTAATTACAAATTTTTACAAACTGTTTGAATTCGATTTGAACCAAGAATTGAAGTTCAAATAATAAAACAAAAAAAAGAAAAAGAGAAGAACAAAAAAAAGGAAGACAAGCCAAACTGGGCCGAAGCCCATCGCACCTCGCGCGCGAAGCCCTACTCCAGTCCACTCTCACCGACAGGTGGGGCCCGCTTGTCAGGAGGAGGCCTTCTTCAACCTCTGGCCCTTGACCACGGAAGTTTCGGCCGCAAATTTCGACACGCGATTGCGGGCAATTAAAGCCATCATTTCTTGCCATTTTTCGCCCTATAAAGAGCCCTACCCCTGCTCTGCGTTTCCCCTCTCCTCCCTCGTCAAATACCGCCACCAGGCCGCCCAAATCGCTCACCGGAGTTCCGCCTTGCCGCTGTCGTGTTTCGTCGATTTTGGGCAACCCCCAAGGTCCCGCCGCTTCCTTTTGGTCTCCCTCCATCTACCTCATCCTTGCGCATCTCTTGAGGGCCTCCTTCTCTTTTTCCTTGCAGCGGAGCAAGGAGCTCCATCTCGACCGAAGTCGCCGGCAACCGCAACCTCTTCGTCTGCGCGTCTCTGCTGTTCCAGGACGCGTGACTCAACGCCGTCACCACCATCGTCGCAGCCTCGACGAGACAAATGGCGTCGTCGCCTTCCCCGAGCCCAAGGACCACGGGAACGTCGAGCTCGTCCACACCAGAGCGCAGCGCCACCGTGCCCTCCAACTCCGGTCAATCGAGCGCCGCCCGGTGAGCACCATCTCCTTCAGCCGTCCGATCTGTGTCCTACGACCTAGATTAGATCCATTAAATCGAAGGGTACGATGATTGTCAGCCGTTAGATGTAGATCCAATGGCCTGGATCACTTAACTTAACCACATCAGTCGCCCAGTCAGCAGCCACGTCAGATCCAGTAAGTGCCCGCGCGGAAAATGATTTTTATATTTAGTTTTAATTGGCAGTTTTGGAGAAAAGCCCCTGGATCTTAGATCTATTAGAACTTTTTATTGGTTTAGCCAAATTTTACAAACTTTATATTTTTGAAAAATCTCTAGACTTGTCGAATTTTGTATCACTGTTAATTTTCATTTTTGACTTAGTTTAAATTATTCAAATTTCAAATGTGTGATTTGAGTAATTTAGCATATCTTTAAATCCATAAATCCAAAATTTGCAAATAAAATATTTTTGGAAACCTTGGGATCTGTAGAATATTTAGACACTTTTAGAAATAAATTTTTGATATTTTAAACTGATTTATAAGTCAGAGACTCAATTTTGAGTAATTCACAATTATTTAAAAATTGCAAATGGATGTTTTGAGTAAATTTGACAATAGATATGAATTTGTATGTCCAAAATTTATAAATAAAATATCCTTGGAAAGCCCCTAACCTGTAGATTTATTCAAATTGCTAATTTTCATTTCTGAGTAGTTAAAATTTATTCAAATTGCAAATGGACAATTTGAGTAAATTTGGCATATCTTTAAATTTATAAGTCCAAAATTTTCATATTAAATAGTTTTAGAAAACTTAGAATATGTGTGAATTTATCCCTCTGTTATAAAATAATTTTGAGCATTATTTTTATGATTCAAAATCAGAAACTCAATCTGAATTATTAGCATAGTTTAATATTTGGCATAATTTAAAATCTAGTAATTATTTTAATATGTTTCTTTTGAGAAATATCCTAAATAAATGTCCTTGACCAGAGGGACTAAATGTCATAATTATTAATGTAATTTAAACTTAAATAATTAAGTTGTGTTAAAAGTCCTTATAAAAATGTCGCTTTAAAAATCTTTAGTTTAAGTTGTGTTTAAAACCTTAAATGTTTTAATTACAATCAATGAGTTATTATAGAACTCTTGGAACTTCCTTGACAAATATGTTATGTACAACTTATTCCTTGAACCAAACCTTTTGGTGTAAACCTTGTTATGTATGTTTTGTATGCCTTGTGTTGTAGAAATTGTTTGTTTATTGTTGTGTTATCTCTATGTATAGATTGAAAGGAGTGCAACATTGATTCTTGTTGAAAGGATTGTGTGAGCAACTACAACTTCCAAAGGCAAGTGGCACATTCATAAACTTCCTACTATTTTTGTCTATGCATGATTAGTGTATTTTCCTTAAGCTTGCGTAGGTGTTATTAGTGTTGCTACTCTAAAACTTTACAGTAGCAACCCTACACTAGTTGTCTAGAATCCTCTTATAACTTAGTAGAATTATTGAGATGCTATGCAAAAGATTGTTTTGATAAAAGTTAAATTCTACTAAGTAAATGAAACATCTGGGTGGATTGGTTTTGATAAGAGGAGGTCGGAGTTGAGTGGCTACTCAGGGCCATTTCTATGGTTTTACCTGAGTATGTGCACTTGTGGATTGCCACCCAGGGACAAAGGGATTTAAAGTTACTCCAAGTGAAGATTGCTTCCAGTGCAGCCACTTGGTACTATGGCTCTGCCTTGACTAAGTAAGTTTTAGGAACCTGATTCCGGCAGTTCACAGCGGATGAATGTCTTGTATGGGTCTGCCAGAGGAACAAGGGACTGTTTCCAAAAGGTCTCGTCTCAATCTTCTCCTTTTCCTTATCACTAATGGAGTGTAGAGGATAGTTTGGGTTGATTGAGTCTTGTGGTGAACGTGCACAACCTCTCGAGAGTGTCAAAACTAAGTACTTAGCCGTGTCCCCGGTTACGGACAATTCTGAGCAGCTGATCAAGGACGTCAACGGAGGATCCCAACATTCCAACTTCTCAAGTAAAATTTTGATGGGTTAACAAGGGTAGAAAGGACACCCAGTGTATAAGGACTTGTCCCTCAAAGACACCGGATATGCTGGGATTATCTCATTGGAGAAAGAAAATGTTTTCAAAAGATAGGAAAAAGATTGCTTTATGCAAATAGTCTTGAACTCCACCAGCCAAATATGCATATAGGTTATTAGAGTTATTCCACTAAGTGTCCACAGAGTGTCACTTGCCAGTTCCATTTTATATGGTTCTGACCTACCTTGTTGCAACATTTTTCTTGTTGCAGGTTGTTCAGATGACGAGTGAGAATACGTTTAAGGGTTTCGAGTCTTCAACCAACATGCTCGCCTGTGGCTGCATCGAGATGATGAGGACTCCATGCTTTATGTTTTTATTCCGCTGCAAACTCTGTCAAAGCTAGCTTCGAGCTATGCAACTTGTCATAAATACTTTAAGATCTGGATCTGTGTATAATAATGGATACAATGCTGTGATATTTCATTGTAACTGTGTGTGCAAGCGATTCGATCCAGGGACTTGCACTATACACAGGGACCTTGCCATTTTCTAAGTGCAGGTCCGCTACAGATGGTATCAGAGCACTGTGTTGCCTGTAGGTTCGAAACCCTTGGTTTGGATAGAAATAGGTTTGGCCATAGGATTGAAAATCTATTTTTATTTAGTTAACTAAAAACAAACTTTTCATTATATTTTCTTGTACTCTCATCTACTATCTACCTTCTGAAAATATCTTATCTTGTTCTAGATGACCTTCACCTTTGTATCAATCAAGATATGTTTTGGTGATGACCCTATCCTTACAGACTAAGTCTGATACTTCATATGGAAAGCTACGAATCAACACGAAGCACTACATGCATGGAAGACCATTGAAGAACCAGATTCATAGCTCAAATACTTAGAAGATTTTGAAGAAAGATGAAGAAGAACTTGAAGCACTCAAGAAGGAGAAAGACTAGAGAGCACCACTTAATTAGAACAACGATATCGTGTTAGTGTATTGATCATACCAACTTAGGTTGTATGACGATACTAGATTGTTTGTTTGTGTTTAAACCATGTTTCTTTTTGTTTGTTAGATGTTGTTTGTAAGATGAATTGCCTTGATCTGCTGTGTTGGGTAGGATTCTTCCTTAGTATCTTTTTATCTCTACGCATCCATGCTAAACTCAACCAGATGCCTTATCCTTTTGACCACAAGTAACTGAGGACCAGTTCCCTAGAGTATTACCAGCCATCCAACAGAAGAATGCTTTCCAACTTTGGTTAATTCTTTGTGTGAAGGAACAATCACATCCTTGCTCCATGACATCTCTATTCTAAGACACTATGTAAATTTTGATAAAGGGGTTGTTGTGAAATCCTCTCATCTTGGTCTTCTTATTGACCCAAAGAGATACCTTCTCCAATATCAAAAGTAGTTCAACGGATTTATTTTTACAACTCTATCGTGAGGGAAAGTCTACTCAAGGATTCAAGACCTCAAATCCCAACAAGGTGTTGGTACATGCTATACCAGAAAGTTCAAGGCGATACAACAACACTCAAGAGATGAAGACAAGAATTCTAGCCTGCCCACAAAAGTTTCTTTTAAGGGTGGTAGCCCACCCGAATGCTCAAAACCCTGTTGCCCAAACCTATCTTTTTTTCCCCAGCCTCTTCGAATCTCGGGGACGAGATTCCTTGTAACGTCCCAAATTTTGGAAGCAAGAAAAACTTAATTAATTAAGACCCCAAAATTTGGAACCAACAAAAACTTTTTGAAATGTCTTGTTACTAGATGTGATTTACTCATGTTTGTTTGGTTTGTCAAGTTGTGGTATGGGTTTGTGTCATGACCTCTTTAAATATCAAGCTTGGAACTCAACCTGGTTATGATATGACCTTTGAGATCAATGTTTTGACAAGTAAAAATGGTCCATATATCTTCTCCTCTCATAATTTTAACAAACTCCATTTACCCTGATGTTTTGATTTTAGCAACTACCCAAAAATCTATTCTTTGAGAGAATAAAAGTACTTTCAAATTTACTCGTTTTTAAACCATGGAGGACTATATAATAAGTCCTAATATATCTTTAAGTTAAGGTGTTGCTAGTACTTTCAACCCTTATTTAAAAACTCTAAATTTCTACTTCTTGGGAAAATATTACTAAGAAGTGGTTTAATTCTCTTTCTACCAAAAACCTTGCCATGATCATGTTTGTCACCACCTCACAAATATGTTTGGTTATTTATCCAATTGTTTGTATGTTTGAACTTTTTGACTTGTGCTTATTTTATCTGTCTTGAGTGTGTATTTCTGTGAGTGGCATGTGGTTTTGTTGGTATCAAGTTAAGGTTTATTGCTTGAATTGGAATCATAGAGTCTTGTTTGATGTTTTTGCATGCTTGTAACTTGTTTACCTCTTTTTAGGTTGTTTGAGTTAAAACATTTCTAAAACAATTAATTATTAAATAGTGCAAATCTATCTTAGCTCATGTTAACTTTTAGCATTTCTAGAGCCTCACCATTTGTGTTTCTTTTGATCTTTTTGGAAATACAAAACTTCTAGCATCACCTACATCCCCTCTACTTTCCTTATATAGCCCCCTCAAAAATTTACTAAAATGTTTGATCCCAAATCCTTGCTTGTTTTTAGTGCTTCATATTAAGGTGACCAATTGCTCCAGTATCTAATACCATTTTGTCACCTCTGTGTTTCTTCGACATATTGATATTGGTGCCAATGAATCAGGACACCATTCATCCTTGGCACCATCTCTCACACCCCAAAGCTTTTAGTGGGCCTTTTGAGCTTAAGAAACATTTAATGCATGATGGTTTTGATGCTACCCCAATAACAGCATTTCAGGACTTAGAATTTTTCTGTCACTTTGTCTGAATTTTCTGAAAACTGTTATTTATTCACTTTTTCACTTCTCTCCCTAAGCAAACCAGGACACCTTTTGACAATGCACTTGCACCCCTCTCTTCTCCATCACCTGCCCCTGCTTGGAGAGTTCTCTTTAGCCCTAGTTAGGCCCCTGTTTGCTTATTTATTAGTATTGAACAGGGTATCTTTTTAATTCTGTGCACTCTCCTCTGAACATCTAAAAAATAACTAAAACCTAATCTATTCTCTATCCAACGACCCTCTCTGCTGGTCACAAGGAGAGAGGCCAGCACACCCCCCTGGCCCCACTTGCCAGCCCCTCTCTCCCCTCTCTTCTCCACTCATCCCCCTCTCTTTTTCCACTTGCCCAACCGGTGCACACCCCCCTCACTCTCCATTGGCCACAACACCTCACACCCGACCACCCTCTCTCTGTCCCCCTCTCCACCGCCCAGCCGAGCCAACAGGAGTCGCCCACGCCGTCCCCTTTGACCCCCTTGTCCGAAATTGCTCAAGAAGAGGACCTCGGTCTAAAACCCGACCCCGGCCTCCCCTTCTCCCCATTCCTCCCCCAAGCCACGCGCCTGCACCCCCTCTGCTCACCCTAGAAGCCACGCCCAAGCTCCAGTCCCCTGCTCGGGAGACGCAGGTCTCGCCGTGAGGACCGCCGGCTTCGGGTCTCTATTGCCGGCGTTTCTCTCCACCGTTTCTCGCCATTTTTGGCTTGCTACGACCCCCCCAGCAATGCCTAACCTCTCCCCCTCTCCTTTTGCCCAGAGATCGCCTGAGGACGCCGTGCCCGTCCTCGACCCGTGAAGTTCCAGCTCGCCGTCGCCATGGACTCCGGCCAGCTCCGGTGACGCCGTCCTCACCCAAGCCTCTCCCTCGACCCCCTCCGCCGTCCACAACCCTCCCCCGTCGACTGCACGCCCTGGGTGAGCCCCCCCCCCCCCCCCCCCCGTCGCCTTCTTTCTTCTCTGCCCGCGGCTGTCGTCGCGCGCGTCGCGGCGGAGAAGATGACCGTGAGCCGTTGATCGCGGGATCAACGGCCCCGTTCAAATCCGCCTCGCGGGCCGCTCCCGCTCTCTGCACTGCGCTGCGCCGCGCAGATGGGCCGGCTTACCCCTCGCGCGGCCCAGATCTGGGCAGGCCACGGCCGGATCTGGCCCCTGCGCGGCCCGTTCTCAATTTTTTTCAGTAGTATTATTCTTTTCTGTTTCTGTTTATTAATATGTGTTTAGTTTTAATTGTTTGTGTTAGATCTGTAGCTGGTAAATGCTTAGGGTCATTTTTGTTAGAGGCCCATGAGTTTTCCTAACCATGCAGAAGTGGTTTGGAACAAAAATAAATTGTATTTTGTGCTGCACCTTTAATCTTGTAGAAAGTATGTTTTTCACTCTTTTTAGAATATCTTGAGCTAGGGTTGTCCAAATGGGGTGAATCCAATTTCTACAGAAAGCTAAAATCCATACCTTTGCATAGGAATTAGCCTTGCATGCAGGAGTTTCCTAAAACTAGAGTTGTATTCATTTTAGTTTCAGGACCAGAAGCATTTGGGACATTTTTAGCTCCCAAATGGAAGATGCTTTGGGTGAAAATCCAATTCCCCTAGTTTAGTATGGCTTCTAGCAGTACTGTGTTAAAAGGGTTTAATTTTTGGAGTACTATTTTAGGACTTGTTGATTTTACTCTAAAAACAGCAACCTAATTGCTTATAAAAGTCTTTTTCTTTTATTGTTTGACTTTTAATGTTTGTGTTAGATTGTCTTAAACTCCTTGTCCAGAGAATGTTTGTGTGTTGAAATGCTTGTTGTTTGGGTTGCTTACTTTAGATTGTTGTCAACCCGCTTCATAGGTCTGACGGTAGTTGCGTTTAATTTTCCGGTACGGTAGAACCGCAAGAGGAGGAGCAGTAAGTGGAAGCTGAACCCGCCTACGAGGGAGAACAAGACCAGGGACATTTTGCTGAGCAAGGCAAGCCACCTCACCATACCCTACTGAAATCCTATTATTTCATTAAAGCATGTTTTGTTTTCAAAATAAAATAATGCATGTTGTATTTCTTCTGTGGCACTTTGCCACCCAAAACTATTTTATAAAATATTGTTTGGCCAAAGCTATCTACTAGAATATGATAGGTGTTATAAAAATTAAGTCTTCACTTGAGAAGCCTTCTACTGAAGGCGCTATCAAGAAAATTATATTTTCTAGTAGTATATCCTTACATCCTTATCTCAAAACTATAGGATGGGAGCCTGGTCTTTGGAAAAATGTTTCCCGAGGAAAAACCCGAGTCGCTGGGAGCGATCGACGAGAAAGTATTTTACAAAACCCATGTTGTCGGGAGCAAATGGAGGAGTTTATGAAAACCCGAAGTGCTGGGAGCATTCGGAGAGTTTATGAAAACCCGAAGTGCTGGGAGCATTCGGAGAGTTTGTGAAAACCCGAGCTGCTGGGAGCAGTCGGAGGTGGAGATGTTTTGAAAAACAAAGTACTGCCCTAGCGGCCGCACTGAACAATTAACCCGTGCAACCACGTTACCCCCATATGGGACGGGGCTTGACCGGAAGCTTATTTGTATTAATATGGAGCTTCCTCAATTTGCTTAGGGGGTGGCTATGGCCCCTGAACTGGTTGTCGCCTAAGAGAGAGGGACATAAAGAGAGTGGGATTAAGTTCGCCACCAGTTGCACCGATTAGGTCCCCTGTCATGGCGGTCGGACACCATGGGATGGGTTCAACGGTGCCGGGGGGAATCAACCTAGTTGAAGAGGTATCTCTGTATTAGTATGGACATAGTGAAAAGTCTTGATTAGTGTCCCGACGTTTGACGTATTGTCGTCTGGCAATCCGTGGGATGATCCGCGGCGGTGACCTATTTGATGTGGTGAAAGTGCACCACCTCTGCAGAGTGTAAAACTATTCGAATAGCCGTGTCCGCGGTCATGGACGGTTGGAAAGGCCACCGATCTAGGCGTATGGGCATTTTATGTTTTAAAAAAAGAAACTGTTTTCGGCAAAGGAGAAAGGAGGCATCAAGGAGGTACCTGGGAGGTACGGAATTTGGGAGAAGATGGTTGGTCTCGGGGAGTCAACCAGTCGGAACCCGGAAAAGAAAAAAAAGGGGCATCCTTATCCTAGGGTCTTGAAAAAGTTTTACAGAAAGTGTTTTCAAACGTGGAAATGGTTTCTGCCATTTCTAAAAGAAGGAGAATTATATCTCCAAATGCCTTTTTCAACAAAGATATAGAGATGTTGTATTCTCTATGTCTAAAAGCATCGTTTGCGAAAATTAAGCCCTATAGTCATATATAGCAGCTATCCCAGTTTTCGAAAACGCGTTTATTGCATTACCATGGAAACTTAAGCCTGGTGGTGGTCTTGCGAGTACGTAATTGTACTCATGGCTGTGTCCCTGGATATTCCAATGTCCAGATTACAACGAGGAGATGTACGGCGAGGAGGAGAAGTACGCCGAGGACTACGCCAACTGAGTGTCACCGGTCAACTGCTCTGTGGGAATACGTCCGGTTGTGACGAGGGCCGACGCTAGCCGAAAGCTTCCGCTATATCGTAGTTAATTCCGTCCTGCGTGACGATGGTTGCAGGCTTGGTCGTGTGACCACCATTTATGTAAGTCTTGTACAAATCGAGTTGGATGATGTACCTCTGTATACCATGTTGGTTATGTGATCGCGATGCACTGATCATTGGGATCGTGATCTGTTTACATAACGTGGGCACCTCGGACTGGTAAATCTGAGGGGTCCTTACATTCCTTTTAAGGGTGGTAGTCTGTAACATCCCAATATTTTGGAATGTTGAAAAATCACTAAAAATTTAAACTTTTGTTTTTATTAAAAGAAAACATTCAAATTATAATGGAAACCAAATAATAAGAAGGCATTGAGCATCTTAAAAAAAATAGTTTATTTCCAAGTAAATCTTTAATTCAAAATTTGAGTTTAGTTTAAATCCTTTTATGCAAAGTATTTCATAAACCCCAATATATTTGGCAAGGTGATTTAAAAAATTTCAAAGACAACTTCTTTTCATAAAATGTCTTATTCCAAGTATTTGATTTTAAACATATAACTTTGGCTAAATAATAAACCCTAAAAACACTGTCTATAAAGTGTTTATAATTAAAGCATGTCTATTTTCAAAAATGAGTTTAAAAATAAATTATTTCAACATTGTGTTTGTGGTATTTTATTTGGAATTTATAAAACCCATGATATGAATGGATATTTGTATTTAATGAATTATCAAACTCAAATTAAATAAAATGTTTTGTATCAAATTATTTCATTGGGTTTATCATATTGTAGGATATTACATATACTATTTTTCTAGATTCTATTTAAGTTCAAAAAGAAATATTAAAACCCTATTTTATAAAATGACATAAAGGTGTCAAATAAACCTTTATGTACTATTTGAATATTTCAAGATTTGAAATAATTTGGAAAAGGTCCCAAAGTATTTAAAATGACTATTATGTTAATTACAAATTTTTACAAACTGTTTGAATTCGATTTGAACCAAGAATTGAAGTTCAAATAATAAAATAGAAAAAAGAAAAAGAGAAGAACAAAAAAAGGGAAGACAAGCCAAACTGGGCCGAAGCCCATCTCACCTCGCGCGCGCAGCCCAACTCCAGTCCACGGCCTCCCTCTCCCCTTTATTTTTTTTCTCTTTCCTCTGACCGACAGGTGGGGCCCGCTTGTCAGGAGGAGGCCATCTTCAACCTCTAGCCATTGACCACGGAAGTTTCGGCCGCAAATTTCGACACGCGATTGCGGGCAATTAAAGCCATCATTTCTTGCCATTTTACGCCCTATAAAGAGCCCTACCCCTGCTCTGCGTTTCCCCTCCCCTCCCTCGTCAAATACCGCCACCAGGCCGCCCAAATCGCTCGCCGGAGCTCCGCCTTGCCGCTGCCGTGTTTCTTCGATTTTGGGCAACCCCCAAGGTCCCGCCGCTTCCTTTTGGTCTCCCTCCCTCTACCTCATCCTTGCGCATCTCCTGAGGGCCTCCTTCTCTTTTTCCTTGCAACGGAGCAAGGAGCTCCATCTCGACCGAAGTCGCCGGCAACCGCAACCTCTTCGTATGCGAGTCTCTGCCGTTCCAGGACGCGTGACTCAACGCCGTCACCACCATCGTCGCCGCCTCGACGAGAAAAACGGCGTCGTCGCCTTCCCCGAGCCCAAGGACCACGGGAATGTCGAGCTCGTCCACACCAGAGCGCAGCGCCGCCGTGCCCTCCAACTCCGGCCACCAAGTGAGCACCATCTCCTTCAGCCGTCCGATCTGTGTCCTACGGCCTAGATTAGATCCATTAAATCGAAGGGGTACGATGATTGTCAGCCGTTAGATGTAGATCCAATGGCCTGGATCACTTAACTTAACCACGTTAGCCGCCCAGTCAGCACCTAGTCAGCAGCCACGTCAGATCCAGTCAGCGCCCGCGTGGAAAATGATTTTTCTATTTAGTTTTAATTGGCAGTTTTGGAGAAAAGCCCCTGGATCTTAGATCTATTAGAACTTTTTATTGGTTTGGCCAAATTTTACAAACTTTATATTTTTGAAAAAGCTCTAGACTTTTAGAATTTTGTATCACTGTTAATTTTCATTTTTGACTTAGTTTAAATTATTCAAATTTCAAATGTGTGATTTGAGTAATTTTAGCATATCTTTAAATCCATAAATCCAAAATTTGCAAATAAAATATTTTTGGAAACCTTGGGATCTGTAGAATATTTAGCCACTTTTAGAAATAAATTTTTGATATTTTAAACTGATTTAAAAGTCAGAGGCTCAATTTTGAGTAATTCACAATTATTTAAAAATTGCAAATGGATGTTTTGAGTAAATTTGACAATAGATATGAATTTGTATGTCCAAAATTTATAAATAAAACATCCTTGGAAAGCCCCTGACCTGTAGATTATTTTGGTTCTGTTAATTTTCATTTTTGAGTAGTTTAAATTTATTCAAATTGCAAATGGACAATTTGAGTACATTTGGCATATCTTTAAATTTATAAGTCCAAAATTTTCATATTAAATAGTTTTAGAAACCTTCGAATATGTGTGAATTTATCCCTCTGTTATAAAATAATTTTGAGCATTATTTTTATGATTCAAAATCAGAAACTCAATTTGAATTATTGGCATAGTTTAATATTTGGCATAATTTAAAATCTAGTAATTATTTTAATATGTTTCTTTTGAGAAATATCCTAAATAAATGTCCTTGACTAGAGGGACTAAATGCCATAATCTATTATATTATTAAAACAACAAACAATCAGCGGTGGAGATTTACCACGGTAAAGCTAAGATGTATAAACGGTGCAGATTTATCACGCACGACACATCCAATTTTAAAAAGGAGACTGATCCAATCTACAATCTTCCGTGCCCGGCAATGTTGCAGATGGATCACACACGCGCATCCAATTTAAAAAGGAGTGGACTCTTTTATTATTCATGTACGACTGCTTGCCTTTCCAAAAGAAAGTCTTTCTAGGTTTTCGTATTGATGTACGACTGCTAGCCTTGCCAAAAGAAAGTACAACCGCTAGCAATCAATCAATTTATGACGGACTAGCGATTCATCGCTCGCCTACAAAGTAGGCGCGACGGCCGGCCGGGCGGCCCGACGAGACGAAGCGCGACGACCGCTGGCGTCTCGGCTCACAGCACACATCGGATAGGAGGCCATCGACAAGCAGCACTGGATCAGCGACGTCGCTCTGCAAAATCTGTATGCCACGCCGACGAGATGGAGAGCTGCGATCTCCCGTCATTGCTGGCCGGGCAGCCCGACAAGACGAAGTGCGATGATGTGCCGCCTCGGCCCGCAGCACATATCGGATAGGAGGCCATCGACGAGGAGCACTCGACCAGCAACGTCGCTCCGCAAAAGCTGTATGCTACACCGACGAGATGGAGAGCTGCGATCTCCCGTCATATACTCACAGGAGGCATGGGAGAGGAGGCTATTGGCCTGGAGGATCGAAGAATAGGTGCATAACCCAGGACTGATGTTACAAAGGCATGGGCCTATTACCAGATGGGGGTGAACTGCAACAGGTTTGGATTCGTTGTTTCACTGATGTGTCAAAACTATACATATTTGTCTTGCACGTTCTAGGCTGAGTTGTTAAAATGTTTTGCATCGTCTGAGATGAATTTGACAAATATGCACAGATTGATTCATCATGTGTGCTGTCTCTCACTGATATGGTTGATGCTCTGATCATTATTCCAGGAATTGGAGGAGTGGTTACGAGAGATTGGATATTGAAGAAAAGGATAGCAGTACATGTTTTTTTTTAATATGCGTCTCTTCCTTTGAACTGAACATAAAACATGAAAAACAAAATAGCACCCACGGAACTGGATGCCACCTCCAGATGCAAACCAGCTGGATGCCCCACCGTCTGGAACCGTCAACCGGCTGCACTGCCTGCACCGGCTGCACACCACATAGAACGAAGCAAAGATGACCCAGACAACCGGGGAAGCCTAACGCAACAGGCGGGAAACAGTAGGGAAACGGAACCGATGCAACTGGCTGAATAAGAGACAAAAGAAGCCAGTGAAGACAAACAAGGGACGCTCTGCCGCCTCCAACCAACCAGCAACACACACGTCAAGCACAACCAGCAACGTGTCCACCGACGATAGGCCGGCGGGGCGCGAGGCGCGCAGAAGGCCGGAAACCCACGAGCTTTGTTATAGTGTAGTATTCATGTCCTTTCATCTGTTGTTGTTATCTGCTCCCAACGAGCGCAGATCTCGAGGTCATGGGCGGGCTCGATGGGAACCACGCCACCAGAATGCCCGACGTAGCTGATGTGTGAATGTTCCGGTAACCGGAATTTCGGTGTTATGAGGATGTCGTGGGTGGCGAACTCCTTCCTCTCGTCCATGGTTAGGCTCCGCTTGACTTGGTTTGAGCTGGAGCCGCTGACCTCGTTGCTATGAGCCATGGCATTGACGGTGGCCAGCATGAAGAGGGAGAGGGAGGCGAGGGCCACGAAATGGCCGACGTAGCACGATTAGATAAAAGGGGTTGGGGCTGAGCGCTTTTTGGCATTTAATGCTGGCGACGTTAATGACATCAATCCGTGGGGAAGCTAGGGGACTTATGGTAAAGCCACAACACCCAAATGGGGAGCAGAGGAGGTGTGTAGCGCCACTAAAAAACGTTCATCGATCTCTTGTTGCCAATGACATGAGGGGCAAGCATGACAGGTCAAGCTTGTTCGGCACCCCTAAGCCAGAAAGTTGGGGACGACCGGTAAAGGTGGTATCGTTAGGACACTTTTTCGTAATTCCAGATGAATCATTACTACAAGGCATGAAGGGAGAGGTTATATGCACTTATACAGTAAAAAAGATTTTAAGCGGAATCAGTGGCGGGGCCACCAAGGGGGCGAGCTATACGTGAACGGAAGGGATTAAAAAAGAAAAAAGAAAGAATGGGGACGAGTCAGGCACGAGTGGGGCGTGGACGCCCTCTTGGACCGACTTGCTCACTCGGTTTAACAAATGATTTGTCACACGCATTGCAAGCAAAGATCAAAACATCGTTAGTGTATGCATATGATTTTATCGGTGAAAAGTCTATTGCAGAAACTGAGAGATGATGGATGGGAGCCTCTCTTGCTGGCTGCAACTAACTTTTGTGGTGGAAGAAATATTATGGTGTCCAACATGGCTGATAACATTCCAGCTAGGGGTATCCAAGGAGCTCACGCAAAATGGTTACTTACCTCCATTATTACTACAAGGTAGAAATCTTTAATGAGGTGCTTGATAGAAACATAGTTGAGATGAATAACAGATTTTGTAAAACATCTACACGCCTATTGAAGTGCATTGCATTCCTTGATCCTAAAGACTCATTTAGCAACTTTGATCATGAGAAGCTACTTGAACTTGCCAATATTTATTCTGTGTATTTCTCTTCACATGATTGCTATGTCTTGGTTGACCAACTCAACATATATATTGATGTGATGAAGAGAAGTCCTGATTTATTATCCTGTGATATTTTGGGTGGTCTTGCTCTCAAGTTGGTTCAAACTAGAGAACATTTGATCTCTCCATTGGTCTACCGCCTCATTACACCTACGTTGACATTGCCGGTTGCAACAACATCAGTTGAGAGGGTTTTCTCTGCCATGAATATTGTAAAGACAGATCTTCGAAACAAGATTGGTGATGACTGGCTCAATGATTTGATGGTTTGCTATGTTGAGAAATAAATATTTGTAAAAATTGATGTCGAGCAGATTATGCTACGTTTTCATGCCTTAGGGAATCGTCGAGGTCATCTACCTCGGAAGTTCCATCTTGCTAGGACGACTACAACTTAATGCTAAGATACTATCCTATAAAAAGCTAATACTGTTAGTATTCATGTGCTACTATTTAGACTCACAAATTTATCATATGTTGTAGGTATCATATGGTGGCTGCCAATTATCCAATTCAAATTGCAGGAATCCATGCTAGTAGTTTTAAAGTTATTTTTATGTCATTGGTAATGTACTTTATGAGTTATGAATATTTGGATCTCTATGGACCTTTTATTTTGTTGAATAGACTTGTGCGTCTCGGCTCACAGCACACATCGGATAGGAGGCCATCGACAAGCAGCACTGGATCAGCGACGTCGCTCTGTAAAATCTGTATGCCACGCCGACGAGATGGAGAGCTGCGATCTCCCGTCATTGCCGGCCGGGCAGCCCGACAAGACGAAGTGCGACGATGTGCCGCCTCGGCCCGCAGCACATATCGGATAGGAGGCCATCGACGAGGAGCACTCGACCAGCAACGTCGCTCCGCAAAAGCTGTATGCTACACCGACGAGATGGAGAGCTGTGATCTCCCGCCATATACTCACATGATGCATGGGAGAGGAGGCTATTGGCCTGGAGGATCGAAGAATAGGTGCATAACCCAGGACTGACGTTACAAAGGCATGGGCCTATTCCCAGATGGGGGTGAACTGCAACAGGTTTGGATTCGTTGTTTCACTGATGTGTCGAAACTATACATATTTGTCTTGCACGTTCACGGCTGAGTTGTTAAAATATTTTGCATCGTCTGAGATGAATTTGACAAATATGCACAGATTGATTCATCACGTGTGCTGTCTCTCACTGATATGGTTGATGCTCTGATCATTATTCCAGGAATTGGAGGAGTGGTTACGAGAGATTGGATATTGAAGAAAAGGATAGCAGTACATGTTTTTTTTTAATATGCGTCTCTTCCTTTGAACAGAACATAAAACATGAAAGGATCTGCCCTGGAAATTCCACCTTTTTTCCTCCAATTATATATCGGTTTAAGATTTTTGTAAAACAAGCTTACCAAGTACTTTTACTCAGTGGAGTAATTAATAAAATCATGTGTTAGTGATGCTAATGACCAGTGCTAACTGAATTTTGTTTTCTCTCAGAAGTGTTTAAACAAAAGAATACATTTGTATTTGATTTCAATACTTTGATAGGAAGTCCATGAGTAATTCGATGTGAAGGATGAGGCGGACAGCAGGGTGCCATGTGTGGAGCGAGGAGAGCGGTTCCATATTAGATTCAAGGTAAACTCTATGTAGTTTTTTTACAGGGAGCAGAACCAGCGACTCTGGCTATTTGGACTGGACATTCGGCGGACCTTTTTCAAGTGAGACTATAGAAACCTTATTTTTCCGGTAATTTTTTAGTGGTTGATCAATTATTCAAATGAATTCATTATTATCATAGTTGCTACAAATCAGTGTACATATCAAGTTTCGTTCTCCTCACAACATAAATCTTTGTGGACGGCAGTACATTTTTATTCAAGAACATCTAATTAACCTTTGGTAGTTTCAGTTCCATCCTAAGTAAAATAAAGTAATTTATAATTGGTCACTGAAACACTTATGTACAGTTGTACATACGCACTAGATAAGTAAACAGAATGTACTGTTAATTTTTTGGCAAGTTTAAATTTGAACGATCATTAGTGTACAGTAAGACAGTTCTTAGTGTACATATAACATGTTCTGTTAACGGTGCCACTGAATTTCCTAACTATACATGGTATATTTGCTAGGTATGCTGCTGCGAAAAATTACTTGGTATATTTGCTAGGTATGGCTCAGTGACATCTACTACCGATCTTTTTGGCCCGAGAGCATAAAATCAGTGATACTTCCTCTTGCAACCGCAAGACCGTAACTAAAGCTTACTGCTTGAGCTTCCAAAAAATAATTTAATGCTTCAGTCAAGAAAATCACTAAACTCACTGTTTGCTTTTTATATGGTCTTCATTTTCGCTGTAGTCAGATCCATTTGGAAAAGGGTTTGCATAATACATGACGATAGAATTAATCTTATGGCCGGATGTCAGGTACATTTTACTCCTTGGTTTTCATTTATGTTTGTCAACAATAGGTCTCTGTTTCTGGATCTTTGGTTACACATAAATATATATATTTATTGGTACTGAGCTCTCCTAAAAGCACGCGGGAGGGAGGAAGAGTATTGAGACCTTCTGTAATAAATTGATCAGACGAAGTTTACTATTATACAGAAAAAAGGTAACATTCTACAATGTTTATATTTGAAAAAAAAAGATGTCCAGGGCATACTACAGTAGGGTACAATATCTCCTAAGGTGTGTACATACTCATTTCAAATATTTGAAGAAAACAAACTTTTGACCTTTGGGGATGCACAGATTTTAGGGATGATGAAATTATATTTAAATAGGGGAGGTAAACGTTTTCGTAAATAGTTATCAGAGAGAAAAAATATTGTGGACAACACTTTCAGACTTATGATGTTAGGTAATGTGTCAGACTAATAAACGAAAATATGTGGTATGATTTGTTTTCTGTTTATCGTGGTAGAACTTGATTAATGCCAAAGACACGATAAAATAGGAGTTTCACGGACAAAAAAGCTTAATTGACCGTTTTGTGAAGCTATTCATCCATTATTGAAAAAATGGTTTTTTAACCTTGGATAATTTACCCTTTTTGTATGAATGGAACTTTATATATCTTGGTTTGCGTCTTTGTATCATTATAGTAAATGAAATCGGACGATTCTACCAGAGATATTATAATTCAGATGACTGATCTTTTTAGACTAATCCCTAAAGTCTAACCAGAGAAATAGGATTTGAGGCTCTCCCATGTGCATAAGTGGTAAACAATGTCATTTATTTCGTAGTGAATAAACTGGCTTTTTTATACAAAAAAACAATAGGAAAAAACCTACTGTGTCATTTTCTATATCTTATAAACGAGGAAAACCTACCATATCAGTAAAACCTGGTTTAATTTAATTAGCTTGAACGAGCATGATCCGCCTAATGTATCCAGTTGGTACATGCATATATTTAATTTTAGATGACATGAAAAAAGAATCCACGAGTGCTGAAATACAATTGATTGCTGGAGTTAGAAACAATAAGAACATTAATGTTATAGTCCACTACTTCATAAAATAACTTTTGGAAGCCTAAACAACGAAGGTGTAAAGGTTTGCATTTTTAACACGTACATATGCTTTATCACGTAGATTCAAGCGTGGAAGCATTTGTAAGCTCGATAAACTTACTATAAATAATTCTTTATATATTCTTATTTATTTAAAAAGTTCTTTAATATCTTATCTATATGAAAATGATGTATTATAAATATCAATAGTTTTGGTAAATCACTACTAGCCGCGCAAATGCGCGGGCCACCCAGCTAGTTATTAATGTAATTTAAACTTAAATAATTAAGTTGTGTTAAAAGTCCTTATAAAAATGTTGCTTTAAAAATCTTTAGTTTAAGTTGTGTTTAAAACCTTAAATGTATTAATTACAATCAATGAGTTATTATAGAACTCTTGGAACTTCCTTGACAAATATGTTATGTACAACTTATTCCTTGAACCAAACCTTTTGGTGTAAACCTTGTTATGTATGTTTTGTATGCCTTGTGTTGTAGAAATTGTTTGTTTATTGTTGTGTTATCTCTATGTATAGACTGAAAGGAGTGCAACGTTGATTCTTGTTGAAAGGATTGTGTGAGGAACTAAAACTTCCAAAGGCAAGTGGCACATTCATAAACTTCCTACTATTTTTGTCTATGCATGATTAGTGTATTTTCCTTAAGCATGTGTAGGTGTTATTAGTATTGCTATGCTAAAACTTTAGAGTAGCAACCCTATACTAGTTGTCTAGAATCCTATTATAACTTAGTAGAATTATTGAGATGCTATGCAAAAGATTGTTTTGATAAAAGTTAAATTCTACTAAGTAAATGAAACACCTTGGTGGATTGGTTTTGATAAGAGGAGGTCGGAGTTGAGTGGATACTCAGGGCCATTTCTATGGTTTTACCTGAGTATGTGCACTTGTGGATTGCCACCCAGGGACAAAGGGATTTAAAGTTACTCCAAGTGAAGATTGCTTCCAGTGCAGCCACTTGGTACTATGGCTCTGCCTTGACTAAGTAAGTTTTAGGAACCTGATTCCGGCAGTTCACAGCGGATGAATGTCTTGTATGGGTCTGTCAGAGGAACAGGGGACTGTTTCCAAAAGGTCTCGTCTCAATCTTCTCCTTTTCCTTATCACTAATGGAGTGTAGAGGATAGTTTGGGCTGATTGAGTCTTGTGGTGAACGTGCACAACCTCTCGAGAGTGTCAAAACTAAGTACTTAGCCGTGTCCACGATTACGGACAATTCTGAGCAGCTGATCAAGGACGTCAACGGAGGATCCCAACATTCCAACATCTCAAGTAAAAATTTGATGGGTTAACAAGGGTAGAAAGGACACCCAGTGTATAAGGACTTGTCCCTCAAAGACACCGGATATGCTGGGATTGTCTAATTGGAGAAAGAAAATGTTTTCAAAAGATAGGAAAAAGATGGCTTTATGCAAATAGTCTTGAACTCGACCAGCCAAATATGCATATAGGTTATTAGAGTTATTCCAATAAGTGTCCACAGAGTGTCACTTGCCAGTTCCATTTTATATGGTTCTGACCTACCTTGTTGCAACATTTTTCTCGTTGCAGGTTGTTCAGATGACGAGTGAGAATACGTTTAAGGGTTTCGAGTCTTCAACCAACATGCTCGCATGTGGCTGCATCGAGATGATGAGGACTCCATGCTTTATGTTTTTATTCCGCTGCAAACTCTGTCAAAGCTAGCTTCGAGCTATGCAACTTGTAATAAATACTTGAAGATCTGGATCTGCGTGTAATAATTGATACAATGTTGTGATATTTCATTGTAACTGTGTGTGCAAGTGATTCGATCGAGGGACTTGCACTATACACAGGGACCTTGCCATTTTTTAAGTGCAGGTCCGCTACATTGAGCCTTTGCTTCTTGCCCAAGTTGATCTCCTCTTTCTTCTTCAAACTTCCTCTTCTTATCTTTCTCTTGAGTCAATTTCTGATAGCACTTGGGGTAACTTTCTGCTTTTTGTTGGGGTAACTCTTCTGCTTTTTGCTGGGGTAACTCTTCTGCTGGCTCTGGGGTAACTCTCTGCTTTTTTGCTCGGGTAACTCTCTGCTTGCACTTGGTTCTCTTTTCTGCTAGTGTTGGAGAAGAATGTGCCATGGCGCACTGTCCTGCAAAATACACACAATGTTGTGAAATGCAGCTAAAAACCTTTACTGTTTATCTGAATGTGAGCAAGATTTAGGGTTTTAGGGTTTATAATAGTGTGCATAATTCAGAGTGATCAAAACCCACACACCCGAACCTTTGCGTGTCCCCAAGTAAAGCAGGTAGGATGAAAATGGCAATAGCATGATAATGAACAGTGCTCAATTCTGAAAATACAACAGTTCATACATATTGGATTCATTACAGTTTCTGCATACAGAGATTGCAAGTTCTAGTTCTGAAACAAGTTTCAAATAGCAGAATGTAGTTATTTCTAGGTTCAGAGACTTTGGATTAAAAGGATAAAACAATTGGCAAGCAAATTGAATAGAAATGATCCAGGAGATAGCCATTATGCAGAAATGAGTGTTAACTGAATGCAAAGTCAGTGCTTCACCTACTACAGTTCCCAGGAACATAGTAGCCTAATGCATTGGTCAAACATGAGTTAGTTAACCAGTTCCTTGTTAAGTTAACAGAGTTAGTGCTTCACAAACAACAATCCCAGGATCATAGCTGCTAATGCCAAAAATTGCTTCAGATTTCTGTCATAAACTTCAGGTTAGTGCTTCACATACCACAATCCCAAGATCATGGTTGCTAATGCAAAAAATATTAATTACTGATCATGGAACTTGAAATGAGCTTTCATGAGTTAGTGCTTCACATGCCACTGATCCAGAGATCATGACATGCTAATGCAAAAATGCAGTTAGAACATGGCTCTCAAGTGGATCATCACATTCAGTTTCTAAGCCATTTGCATTATGCAGGTATTCCAAAAGTTCTAAACAGAGACATAAATAAGTTCTGTTTTGATAAATGATTCTGAACATAAGCATTTGCAAGAACCATAAGCAGAGACAGTGCAAGATTCTCAATTGCATGAAAAGTTGTTTAGACAGAATAAAGCACTAGATGAATCTTTTACTGTAAAAGCAATTTCACACAAGGCCAACAAATGATAAAGTATTCAGAGTCATGGCATAGAAATGATATTCATGATGGAATTTGGTTTTAGGAAATGGAATTTCTTCACCTGGTGTTTACTTCTGCTCCTTGCTTCATAAGATCACTACCAACTTTCTCCATTCCTACTTTATTCCTTAACTGAAAAACAAAAACAAAAGAAAAACAACAAAAATAGCAAATAAAGGAGAGAAATATGAAAATAGCATAAAAAGGTATCAGGCTGCCTCCTTATGAGCGCTTGTTTAAGGTCATGAGCCTGACCATTGCACAACTTCACTGGTTTTCCACTCTAGAAGATGCATTGTGAGCATCCTCTGACTCATCATCATCTGTTTCTTCAGTGTCTTCAATCTCAATTTTCTCTCCAACCACATAGTGCTTCAGCCTCTGGCCATTCACCTTGAAAGTACCTTCAGATGGACTCTGTACCTCAAAAGCACCATGTCATAGGTTTCTCTTGATGACACAGGGACCAAACCATCTTGACTTGAATTTTCCAGAGAACAAATGGAGCTTGGAGTCATACACAAGAACTGTCTGTCCAATACTGAATTATTTTCTGAGAATGTGTTTGTCATGCCACTTCTTTGCCTTTTCCTTGTAGATTTTGGAACTCTCATAAGCATCATGTCTCAGCTCTTCCAGTTCACACATCTGCAACTTTCTTGCACTCCCAGATTTTCCCAAGTCCATGTTCAACTTCTTAATTGCCCACTGAGCTCTGTGCTCTAACTCAACAGGCAGATGACATGCTTTTCCATAAACAAGCCTGAATGGTGACATTCCAATGGGTGTTTTGTAACCTGTTCTGTATGCCCACAAAGCATCAGGCAATTTCATTAACCAATCACCTCTGGACTTTGACACCACTTTCTCCAATATCTGTTTTACTCCTCTGTTGGATAACTCCACTTGTCCATTAGCTTGAGGATGGTAAGGTGTACTCACTCTGTGATTCTTCACACCATACTTGCTCAGAAGCTTCTCTAGCTGTTCATTGTTGAAATGAGCTCCACCATCACTGATCACTACTCTGGGAACTCCAAATCTGGGAAAGATGACAGTTTTCAATAGCTTGCAAACAGACTTGGAATCTGCACTGACAGTGGGTATTGCTTCAACCCATTTGGACACATAGTCCACTGCAACCAAAATGTGCTTATAGCCTTTTGAAGATGGTAAAGGTCCAACAAAATCTACTCCCCACACATCAAACAACCCAACCTCAAGAATTCCCTTATGAGGCATTTCATTTCTCCTAGAAATCTTTATAGCTCTCTGACAAGGATCACACTATCTGATAAAATCATGGACATCTTTGAACAAGCTAGGCCAATAAAATCTAGCTTGCAAGATTTTTGCTTGAGTTTTCATCACTCCAGCATGGCCTCCATACATGCCTGCATGGCATTGGAACACTACATCATGTATTTCTTCAGATGGTACACATCTTCTGACCACACCATCAGCACAGTGCTTGTACAAGAATGGCTTGTGGCGCCCCGACCGCGGAACTATACAGTGATGCTGTGTGTCACCGGTTAAGCGATACAAACGGAGGTTACGGGTTTACCAATCCTCGGCCAAAACCTTTGGCAGGCGTTGCTCGGAATGGATCATCGGCAACGCAACACCCCGATTGATGCCTTAACGCAGGCACAACTATCAATGCATAATAGAGATATCAAGACTTGTGGAACAACTGGCACATTACAGACTCTACGACTCAAAGCATTATAGTTCAACTCTTATAATAGAGAAAGATAGCAAATATTACAACCAGAGGTCACAGACCCAACAGTACATCAAGCGGAAGCAAATTAAGTTGTTCTAACAACAAGATCCAAATTATGGCCTAAGAGGCCTACAGATAAACCTTCCCAGCGCCAGATGTTCCGAGATGTCCCAAGCTACCACCTGGGAACCCCCGACTACTCGTCGACTTCCACGAAGAACCCACCTTCAAGGTCGATGAAGTCCTCCTCTGAAATCAAATAAACAACGTTGAGTTCGACGAACTCTGCAAGATTATTAGAGCTACTAGCTCGATGATTGGCTTACAAAGGTTGTATGGCTGTTTTGCATAAAGCTAGTTTTCTTTATAAAAGACATAACTCGATGGCATCGACTAATCAGAATATTTTCAAAGGGGGTAAGAAGTAAACTCTTTTCTTCTGATCATCTCCAACAACCACCAACATCAAACACTGCACCTATCTACTAAGGCACCTCCCCGAATCACCCTCGAGGAAGCCAACCTTGCATTCTTGGTAGTACCTTTAGTACTCAAGTTTTAATCATTCCGTTCAAGTTATTCTATGGTCTTACCTTCACTTCCCAAGTTCGTCCGTAACCGTGGACACGACTTTTCGAAAAGATTTAACCCTGCAGGGTGCACTGTGTTTACCTTCGATACCGCCTGGCTCATTGCCTACACGTAGCTCTCTTCCGGGGAAAGCCAGCTGAGTGGGAACGGTTACAACCTTTACCTTGTTAAAGACTAACCCAGGATCATCAGTGAGGACGGGACAGCCGTGCCTCCAACACCCTGTCCCGTGGCCACTCATTGTCCTAACACCACCATCCTCATCTCAGTCTTGGCCACCGTCTTCACGCACGCGCAAAAGGAAGCTCAAACTAGAGGACCCTGGCTAGTCCCGCCCAAGTTAGTTGGTCGACGAGGGCTCCATATACCCCACCGAATGGAAGCGCGCTCATTGTTGGTTCAAGAGGTAGAGAACTCGCACCTAGGCGGCGAGAACGAGACAACCCACCACATTCCATGTGGCCTCTCATCCCCACCTTTAAGCATGTTTATTATCAGTATCCACATTTCTCCACCATCATCCGGACATTCCGTCAACAATTCCAACAACGAAATATCCACCAGACAACTAAGCATTTAACTAAGCATGGCTAAGCATATACATAACATAGTTAAGTAACTCAGGCCAACAAGGCAAACCTATGGATATTAGGAGGGAACAGGTAATGGCATCGGAAACATAATGCAACTATAGGATACTCTAATCCAACCAAATTGACATTTGGAACCGCATGCAATATTATAGTGGAGAAAATATTTGCGGAAAACATAGGAAGAGGCATGCTCAGAGGGGGATTACGCTTGCCTTGTTCAGCAGGCTGGTAATACGGGTCGTCAGGGTATTGTGGAGAAACCCCGACTCCTTGATCTATCGATGTATAAGAACACCAGAAAGCACAATCAAATACCACACCATATAAACCAAGTGCAATGCACAAGCACATGATGATATGACATTTTAAATGCACCATAGAAGTATTAAACATGACCAACAAGTTAAATGGGGTCCCAAATATATTTATTGCATTATTTGGATTAATCC
Organism: Poa pratensis; assembly: GCA_947311845.1. NCBI lineage: Eukaryota > Viridiplantae > Streptophyta > Magnoliopsida > Poales > Poaceae > Poa > Poa pratensis. Next base: position 44,003,536 of record CAMZMU010000033.1, on the reverse strand, counting down.
CCATATTTAAACTTAATGGAATTAGCCAAATTCGAAAATATGCAGTACTGAAATATTGCTCAACCATGAATGGGGATGATGCTAAAGTACAAACATTTTCATTCTGAGCATTTTGATATAAAGAGCACATTTTTCTGATTAACCAATAGAAAGTTATTGCATTTTCAATATTTGGTTTAGTGCTGCCATTTTCGTAAATTATTTCAAACAACACTAAAACTATTTATCCATGCTTGGAAATGAAGTGATACTTGAAGTACTTTTGTTGCTGAACATTTTGGTATAACACACTTAATTTTTGGATCAATTTTTATAAAGTTATGAATTTTACAAAATCCAATTCATTTCTGCCATTTTACAGAAAGGCAAGAAACAATTATTTCCAGTATTCAGTTCAACATGAAATTGACATGAAAAATGTAAAGTTTCTTCCCCTGGTCATTTAGAGACCAAGTTTGCATTTTTCTGATCTATAAATAAAAAGATATGGATTTTCCAAGAATTATTTCTTTTCTGCCCTTTTCTGCAATTTAATAAAACATTAACAAAATTAATTTATTTAGATGTGTGAGTTATACCAATAGACAGGTTGTATTTTTCTGAACAATTTGGTATATTGTTTACCATTTTCTGACAAGTATTTCAAAAGATATTGAATTTACAAATTTCTATTTGAATCTTCTTTTTCTTTTAAATCCCGGGAAAAATCTACCAAAACGTTTTGCACACGGGCTGTGCTAGCCCGTGCCACTGACTGGCGGGGCCCGTGGCCACGCTGGCAGCCACGCAAGCGCGCGGGCCCAGCGGCCGGTTTGACCGGAGCGCGGCGTCGCGGACGCGCGCGTCGGCTGTCGCCGGCGACGAGCACGGACACGTCGATCTACAGCACGAGGGAGCGTTCTACGGGTGGCTACGAACTCACACGGACACGGCGAGCAAGAATACGGCGGCGCCGCTACCTATTGGTCGCCAGAGCGACGCGCACGACGGCGACCCGCGGCGGCCGACGGCGAGCTACAACGACACGGCGAAACCAGAGCTCGAAAAAGAGGACGGAGATGCCCAGGAGGTTGCTCTGCTCACCCTCGACGCGTGGGTGCGATTCGTTGGTGCAGAGGTGGACGGAGACGGCGGTGAGCTTGTTCGACGTCCGGCGGCCGGAGAGGAAGAAGACAAGCGAATGCGGCGATTTCCGGGCTTCCCTTGTCAATTCCCTGTACGAGGTCGAAGAGGACGACGAGGCGGAGTCGACGGTGTGCTTCGATCTGCTCTGCGAGCTCTCAATCGCCGGCGGCGAGCATGGCGGCCATGGCGGCTAGGGTTCAGTGGAGAGGGAGCAGAGGGAGCGAGGGCACGAAATATCTGGGGGAGAGAGGGTGCACGCCTCGATGCTGACCTTATCCTCCTCGCAGAGGTCCGCGACGGGCAGGGGAGGGCTCGGCGGCGAGCTGGTGCGACGCGAGCCATGGCTCGGTCGCTACAGCACGAAGAAGATGACGTTTTTCTGAAAACCCCCTGGCTGCATTTTTCTATTTACCAAAAGGTCCTTTTCAGCTCTGTTTTAGAATAAACAGTACTGTATTTGAATTAATTGAGGCACTTAAACATTTTAGAAAAATCTGAGAAAAATCAGGTAGCCTCCCCACAACATATAGAAGATCCACAAAATTTGGGGTGTCAAACAAAAATGTTTTGAACCACATTTATTTTATATGTTGGTTTATGGCATTTTTGGTTAAATGCAATTTGGCATTCCTTTATAATTTTTAAAGCAAGTGCAAGTATTTATTTTGAACTCTTGGAACTTCCTTGACAAATATGGATTAGCCTTTGTATTTGTGTTTGCCAGAAACAAGTACATTTAATTGGTGCCCTTGTTTCCATTTGTTTGAATTTGTTTTCATTACTTGGTTGAACTTGAACACTTAAACCAATGATGCCATGATGCATGCATGAACAGAAAAGTGAAAATTTGGTTCAAATTTTACAGTACCAAAAGTGTGGCTGTTACATGGCTAATCCCATTAATAGCTCTTGGCATCATTGTAACATCCCAAATTTTCGAACTAAGAAAAACCTAGTTTCACAAGACCCAAAATTCAGAACCAACAAAAACTTTTTGAAATGTTTCACTAATGATTGTGTTTCCCTTCCCATTGCTATGTTTGACCTTGTGTGACTTGATGTTGAAGTTGTTGACCACTAAATACAAACCTGAGAACTTAACTAAGATAAAAATATATTTAACATTGGTGATCATGTCATGACAAGAAAATATTCCATATATCCTTTCCATTCTTATTTTTGGGCCAAATTCCATTTCAATGATACTGGGTTTAGCAACAACCAAAACTAATACCCAGTATTTGAGAAAGTAAAAGTATTTCCAAGTTCAAGTCTTTCTAAAACTATGGAGATCTATATACTATCTCCAACCTTGATATCTCTCTTGTATTTGTAGCTCTTATTTTAAACTCATACTTTCATTCTCTTCGAAAATAATACAAGTGGGGAATATATCATCCCATATATTTTCTTTAGTGAAACCTTTGACATATCAAATTATTGGCTGAGGATCCTCAACAACATCTTGTCATGGTTAGGTGTGATCACTCTATCGCATAAATATATTGAAGGTTTTGAAATTGGTTGCTTACCTTATGTTTGTGGTTTGACTTGTGTTGACTGGTATGTGTGGCTGCTCCTTTTTGTGTATGTGACTTGTTTGTCTTGAATGCATCATCCTTGTGATTGTTGTGATCTTGATCTTGTTGTGTTGTTACTTGTGTGTATAATTAATCAAGTGTGCTAGAGTGGTAAATTAAAAACACACTTGACAACAAATTTGGAATGTGACTTCAATAAAACAAAACTTCTAAAATTATTCAACAAATGGAAATTAAGATCATGAGTTAAAGAAATGGTCTAAATAAATTATTTTCCCTACCTAACTATCCATTTCCTTCAAACAAATATTTTCTCTATGAAAATAAAAATTATTTGCAGTTAATATATTTGTCAAGGAAGTTCCAAGAGTTCAAAAATAATATTTTGAACTTGCTTTAAAATTTCTAAAGGATTATAAATTTGTTTTTAAGAAAAATGCCATATTTAAACCCTATGAACAAAAGTTTTTCAAAACATTTTATTTTGACACCCCAATTTTTGTGGAGCTTCTACATGGTATGGGGAGGCTATCTGATTTTTCTCATAATTTTCTAAAATGTTTTAGTGCCTCAATTAAATCCCTAAGTGCTACTGGAAATAAAAGAAATAGAAGAAAAAGCAGGCAGGGGGTTTTCTGCAAAAACATCGTCTTCTCTGTAGCTCACTGTGGCGGGCATGGCGCCAGTGCCGCGACGCCGTGCCATCGTGGCCGCGCCGTCCGCGCGACTGCGGAGAGGATAAGGAGGCCCCCCAGGCTCTCTCACCCCTCCCTCACTCACTTGCTCCCCTCTCCCTCTCCTCTTATTTTTCCTCTGCCTCGGCCGAAACCCTAGCCCATGGCCGAGCTCGCCGCCATCGATTGAGACCGCCTGGAGCAGATCGAAGACCACAGGAAGCGCCGCCTCGATGTCCTCTACATCCTCGTCCAAGGAATCGACGCGGGAAGCAGTGAGTCGAGCAGGGCATCTTCATCTACTTCCGCTCCGGCCGCAACCTTGCTGGGAAGCTCGCGAGCAGTTTCGTCCATCATTCTCCGCCATTTTTGTCTCCCTGAGATCCCCTCATCGCGAGCTAACCAATGGGCATCACCTTTTCTTCTTAGGGCACCGGAGTCGCCGTCGTCGTCCCCGCCTTGCTCCCTGCTCGTCGCCCCGCGCCTCTGTGCGTGTCGACAAGGAAGAAGAAGACCCATACCCGTTCGTTCCGCTCGTGGGCCGCTGGCTGGGCCGCGGTCTGCGCCGCACGGCACGTATCTGGGCAGATCTGGCCCATCCATCTTTTTTTTAGTAGATCTATCTCCTTATTTTAATTTCCCTGTTAGATCTATCTTAGGATTTAAATCACCATTTAATCCCTGTGCATGAAAATTGATTGATCCAAATTTTGTAGGGTTCCTATGTGTTTTCTTAAACATTCAGAACTAGTTACAAGCGAAAATAAAGTTCTAACTGTTTTCTAGATTAAATCTTGTAACAAGTATCTTTTTCACTAAATATTTAATATCTAGAGTTTTATAACTCCAAATATTTCAAACTAAAATTCAGTGGATAGCCAGAAGTAATATCTTCCTTGTTGTGTTGGTCTTGTATGCAAATGAAGTCTAAAACAGAAGTTCTATTCTTTTTACTAAAACCACCAGAGAGCACTTTGGTGATTTTTGTAGATTTTTGTGAGATGATTTTTGGAGCAAATCCAATTGTGTTAGTTTCAAATGGTATCAGGGAGCCCAAATGTAGCTTGGCATGATTGTTTGACTAACAGAACTCTCTAGGTGTAATATTTAGTAAAAGTGATGCTTCTGCCTCTATTTAAAAGAAAAGAATCTAATTGCCTTGTTTACAAAATTGTGTTTTATGCTTGTTAATGATTGTTTGGTACTGTTGCTTGCATGTTATTGTTGTTTAGCAGGTTATAATATGTTAGTATTGTTAGTGGTCAGAATTAAACTTGTTTAAAGCTAAGAATGTGTGTCAAGTGATGTTTGAAAACTTTAACTATTGTTTCATGATGATTGGGTTGTTGATAATTTTTATAAGAGGAATAAACACTTTCAACTAAAACTCTAAGCTATTGGTTGCTTTCGTTTGTTAATAATTCTTAGCCTTCCAAGTTGAAAGTAATCCCTAAAAGATGCCTAATCACTACCCTAACCATGTTTGTAATAAAATAAATAGTGTTATGAGTTGCCAAGCATGTTTGCTAGATACTAATCTTGCACCATGCTTGCTGCTTGTTAGTTGTTTTATATCAACACCAAGCCTGGTAAAGAGTTTTAACCTACAGATAATATTTAATGACTTAACTTTTGTCTGAAATATTTCCTGTTTAGGGAAAAATGTTTGTTAGGTACCTTTAATAGAGAATGTCTTGGTGCTCTATGTTTTTAGCATGTGTATGGTGTTATACTCTTGCTAGTATAATGCCCTTGTGATTTTGTCCGGGTGAATTAGCTTGTTAAGTTAATTGTTTTGTTAGCATAGAGTTAAACCCGTGGTTATGTGTTGTTTTGCTTGTTTGGATTAATTACTTGTTAGCATCTAGCTAAGTGTGGTGATTGTTGTTAAGTGTTTGTTTTTAGTTTAACTTGTATCCTTTATTTATGATTGTTGTAGCTTTAGTAAATAAATTGTGCTAGGCTTGTTATTAAGGCAGTTTTCCTTGAGGTGATCTTAGAGTAGATTTTAGTTTGTTGCTTGATTCAATTAGTGTTATGTTTTGGTATGATTCCTTGTTTGTATACCACTTGTGGTTTGGTTTGCTTATTGTGTGTTGTTTTATTTTCATGTTTGCGACGCTAGATATAAACGCTACCAGAGTGGTATTTGAAAAGGATTTATCGAAGATGGATGAGAGTTTATTTCTTTGATCAGTGAAAAGAGGTTCAGGGACATTATGCTGAAATCAGGCAAGCTACTCCTCTGAGCTTGCATCTATATACATCTATTTTGGTTCACATGTTTTACTTATAAAGAGCATAAGTGATTTATGTGGTGTTTGCCACTAAAGCTATGATTTTGTAACCCTTTTTTAAAAATACAAGTATATTATTTTGACACCCTATATGGAGATATTAGATGGAAATTCTTTTTCAAACTATAGGATGGGAAAAATATTGTTTACTCAAAACTCCTTTGAAAATACTTGTATGGATATGGAATGCCGAGATGTCAGTGTGGAAGTGAAGAAATGGAGTATGGTGATGTTTATGAAAAATGCACATTGTGTCTTTGTACTATGACGACCAGCCGATACCCTGTGCGACCACATTTACCCACATATGGGAAAGGACGTAGTCATATAATTTGCTCATATTAGTATGGGATGCCTCAACAACGGAGATGACTCCGTTCCATGAGGGGATGGTTCGGTGACCTACCCCTGACCCGGGTCCTCAAAAAGGAGATATACCGACGGGCTGGTATGAGTTTGAAGGGAGGAAGAGGATAGAAGGTCGTCCCCTATACACCGTCGGGCAGAACTATGAGTCCTCACACTTAGATTCCGACAGGCTGGGTTAAGTGTTGATGGAAAGTGTCATAGCGGCAGGGTCCTATACTAGCATGAGCAAAGGACAGGCTACGGTCGGTGACTCCACTTCGCATACACCTTGTATGGCGGGACGTGGCTGACACGATGAGTTGCCGGATGGATGTGGGAAAAGCGTGCTACCTCTGCAGAGTGTAAAACTATTCGAATAGCCGAGTCCTCGGATATGGACAGTTGGGAGGCTGTCCTAAGACCATGTGCAAGTTTTGCAAAGTTTTGAGACTTGAAAATAAAATGGAGATGTTTTATGTATGCACTATACCGACAGGCTGGTATGAGGTTGCTGGAAAAGAGGAAGACCATAAAGGGCTATGGTCAAGAAGTGCAGAGTTTTGTGTTTTGAAAATGGAATGGAAAAATGTTTTATGCAACTATACCGAAGGGCTGGTATGAGGTTGTTGTAAAATGTTTGACCATGAAGGGCTATGGTCGAAAAAGCAGGAGTTTTGGAGAATTAAACATGAGGGTAATTTTCTGGGAAAAAGTTCTAAAGTTCTTCTTACCTTCTTCAACAAAGATGATTTTTGGGAAAAAGTTTTAAAAGGGACTTCTTACGAAGACAGGTTTAGGGGAAAGTTCTAAAAGCCTTCTTTTCTTTTTCAATAAAGATATAGAGATTTCAAAACAAAGTTTTATTAAACAAAAGTCTATCCTTCTCTTTTCCAATAAGGATATAGAGTTTTCAAAGCAAATGAAGTTTTATTTAAACAATAAGAGGAGTAGTGCATGCTCATTTCGGGGGTAGTTTGCGAGTACAATCAAATGTACTCATATTGGTTTCGTCCCTGGCTATTGTCTTAGCCAGATTTTGAAGAGAAGCAGGTTCGAAGGAAAAGTTTCAATGGCGTCGATGCGAACTAGGGCGCTTCCCAGTCAATTGCCTGTAGCGTTATGGCAAATGACTTGGGCTCCACGTTGTTTGGTGATTTCCGCTGCAGGTACCTGTTGAAGTTACGGTTTCAATCAAGTAAGTATATTCATTCGGTATTTATGGATGTTCTTTTGATACCAGCTCGATTGTGCTTAGCGACACACTGATCATGGGATCGCTGATGTTGTAGACACAAGGGTATTTCGGACAGCTAGTCCGGGGTCCCCACAAGACTTTGTATCAGAGCAATCCTGATTGTAGGAGACCTTAGTTAGCATGGACGTCAGTTAGGAGAAAACTAATTTTGGAAAGAAATATATTACTACCTAAATTATTTTTATCAAAGGAAGCCTAAGTATAACTTCCACTCTTTTCAACTTCTCGAATTATCCTAAACTTTGTCTCTCGTTTAGAGGTTTATCAAAAGTTTCCTTCTGTTGTCTTACCTCCATTCAAACTTACATACTTGACGATATCCCAAACCAGACCTGGGTACTTAGCAACCCGAAGACCTCAACATCACGGTGATTTATATGCGAAGACCGAGGGTCCGTTGCAACCTTCAGAAATTGCAGTAATTTCACCGCCAAAGTTTCTCACTGGGACAAGGTGAAGAAAATCCTCGAGATACGAAGACCCTACCAAGTTTCAAGCTCAATGACATCAATCTGCCAATAAGTTAAAGACAGGAAGACCTCAACAAACATGGCTGACCCAGACCCATAGGATGTATAAGATAAGCTCAATTGTTCTACTTGAGCTACCCCCATTTACCCGAGTATTAGACGCCGTTGGTACTAAATGTACCTTATGTGTTGTTTGTTTGTGAGTTCTCTGCTTGTGTGTTGCGTCTCCTGTGTATTTCGCAAATCGTGCCCCGTCAACAAACCCCTAGTACTTACTTAGTAAAGTAATCAGGTATCCTGACCGCAGTAGTCTTGTTGCGCTTTTAAATTTTGTTTTAACTACCTCTACAAGATTTGTTTAACTCGATTCCAGCAACCATAGTTCCCCAGACGGAAATGTCATGGGAGCACACCTACATCGGTCCCAGTCTTGAAGCAACACCAAGTCCTCCGCTCCATCAAATCGAAGCCACCCCAGGAAACCACTCGACACCCTTTGAAAGGGAGGAGTCCCATGCGTCTAAAGAGCTGCCCAAGAAGATTAGTGAGGACATCATCGAAGTCAGAGGACCGGACCCCAATGCCATAGAAAAACGCTGGTGTCACACTTGTAGGGAACGTGGACATCAGAGCTGGAAGTGCCCCCTTAGGTACACCATAAAGAGAGGACCACCACAAGGAAAGGCTTGTAGTCAGTGTGGAAGAGGTGGACATTAGGCGAGTAAATGCCCCGGCAGCTGCCCACACTATTTCAATGCGCATCCACTTGGCAAGTGCCCAACCGCTAGCGTCACTTGCTACCTATGCGAAGGAGATGATCATGTTCCGGCCGAGTGTCCTCTGGAGTTCATAGTAGACGCAATAAATGATGCCCATGAGAAGATTGCTCAAGACGCCATCCACGCCCCGAGAAAGACGTCCACCCGAGCATCTAGCCCATGTCGGAATTCGAAGCGCCGGAAGGGTAGACACCACAAGGAGCCAACACCAGCCTTAGAAACATATCACAAGTTGTGCCTACGATCGGGAAGAACCCTTCTCAGGAAGAAGTCTCTTAGAGGTGCTCCCCACCCAGCAGAGCTTCAATCCGGCACCTCGAGACATGGTGACTCCTAGGCAGACTCCTAGAAGAAGTATGGGTCCTATTTAGTGCACAGTAGTTGAGTTCAATGTAAGATCCTTCACTTTTAATAAAATCCTTTTGAGACTCTTAAAGAAGAGAGATGCTAACATGTCTAACACGAGCCTTACCCCGTGTAATTGATATGTGAAATTACAAGGATACCACACTAACTTATCGTATCTAAGTTAACATTTGACCCAAGTCCACGATAGTACTGACTAACCTTTCGGGTCTGAAAACCTTGGCAAGGAAGAATGCAGCATGGGAAAACCCACTTCTTGTTGGTAGTAAGGAGATCTACACCATCAAGGCCAAAAGTCGACCAACATCGAAGACCATCTGCGCGGAATTGAACCAAGAAGCAAGCACCCTTAACGTTACCTGTCGAGCAAATATCCTTTTTCAACTTGCCTCGACCAATCGCACCGAAGGAGGATTCAAGAAAGCACGAGCAGCGACTGCCGACATGAAGCTCTTTCTCTAACTTTTTAGGGCTAACTGAGAACCCTAGCCTGCCGCTGGTTTTCTGAAGATTATATGAAGCCTCAAGCACAAGACTCATCCGAGGGAGATCTCCACCAACAAACCTGAAGGAAACCAACTTTAAAGATCGTCAACATGGAGTTACCCCAGGATATGGATGCCATCGACGTCATCTGCCGAATAATAATCTTAGCTCAACCCGACTCAACTAATCAAAACAAGAAAAGACAAAGGTACCCTTTGGAAAACAACTGGTGCGAAGGTTCTTTACTAACTTTTTCTAAGGTCCATTAAGCCGTGACTTTTGAACAATCATCCATCCACACCCCAAACTACCTACCTTAGGACACTCGAACTGATTTTTAGACTCCTCTGGAAGCCCGATACCCTACACTCTACCTCTGAAGATTCTTAGGAAGCTTCGTCAAGCTCAAGAACCAAGAAAGTCAACAATGAAGTTCCTCCTTTACTCAGCGGAAGAAGGACAAAAATGAAGGCAACCAACCAACGGAATACCCAGAAGAATCCAACGACGGAAGTACCTGCTCTTGACAACATCAACCACCAAACAGGCTCCAACGCAACTAGAAGCTTTAACATCCCTCTTCTAACTAGAAACTGGAGAGAATCAAGTACGCAGACTTGACGCATCCTGAGGACAACGCGTCCCCATCAGCAACCCTCGTAAGGAGAAAAAAATCAGGAAGTGATATCTACACCAACCCCAAGCACCGAGGAGTGACACCCAAGATGAAGACCGTCAAGTGATATGTCTCCAACGTATCTATAATTTCTGATGTTTCATGCTTGTTTTATGTATCATTGTCACATGTTTTATATGCATTATATATCATTATTATACATTTTCTGGGACTAACCTATTAACAAGATGCCACAGTGCCAGTTCCTGTTTTCTGCTGTTTTTGGTTCCAGAAAAGCTGTTCGGGCAATATTCTCGGAATTCGACGAAACAAAAGCCAAACCTCCTATTTTTCCGAGGGACACACGGAGCCAGAAGGGCAAGCCAGGGGGAGGCCCACGGCCTCCAAACCACCTCTTGGCGCGGCCAGAAGGGGGGCGGCGCGAGCAGGTGGTTTGGCCCACTCGGGACTCCACCGACGTTGCCCCTTCGCCTATTTAGTCACCCCGACGCGAAAACCCTAAATATATATCTAATACTCCAGAAAGACTTCCGCAGCGCCGTCGCCATCGCGAGACCTCGTTTCGGGGGTCAGAAGTTCCTGTTCTGGCACCCTGCCGGGACGGGGATTGACCCCCGGAGCCATCTCCATCGACTCCACCGCCTCCACTTCGACTCCATGATGGTTTGTGAGTAGTTCCCCCATGGACTACGGGTTCTTGGCTGTAGCTAGTTGGTACTCTCTCTCCCATGTACTTCAATACAATGATCTCATGAGCTGCCTTACATGATTGAGATCCATATGATGTAATTGGTGTTGTGTTTGTTGGGATCCGATGAATTGTTACATTATGATCAGATTGTTCATCATATTATCATACTATTGTTTATTTAAGATCTTGCATGCTCTCCGGTACTTGTGGTTACCCTGATCAAGTAGTTGCTTGTATCTCCAAGAGGGAGTATTTATGCTAGATAGTTGGGTTCAGCCTCTATTTAACCTGGGATAGTGACAGCAAGTTCTAAGGTTGTAGATGTGTTGTTGCCACTAGGGGTAAAACAGCAATGCTTTGTCTAAGGATGAATGTGTTGTTTACATTATGCACAATACTTAATGCAATAATCTGTTGTTTGCAACTTAATACTGGAAGGGGTGCGGATGCTAACCGGAAGGTGGATTATTTAGGCACAGATGCATGCTGGATAGCGGTCTGTGTACCTTGTCGTAATGCCCAATTAAATACTACAGTAAACCTTATCTTATCATAAGCATGCATTGTCATGCCCTTACAATTATCAATTGCCCAACTGTAATTTGTTCACCCAACACCTGTTATTTGTTTGGAGAGTTACCACTAGTGTAGATAGCTGGGAACCCCGGTCCATTTGTCATCATCATTGCTCTCTGGTCCTATATGTCATTAGAAGTAGTATCAACTATTTTCTGGTGCCATTGCCTCCGTGTTACTGCTGCTGTGTTACTGTTACTATTGCTCTCATATTACTGCTGCTTTCACATCACCCCTGTTACTAGTGCTTTTCCAGGTGCAGCTGAATTGACAACTCAGTTGTTAAGGCTTATAAGTATTCTTTGTCTCCCCTTGTGTCGAATCAATAAATTTGGGTTTTACTTCCCTCGAAGACTGTTGCGATCCCCTATACTTGTGGGTTATCAAGACTATTTTCTGGCGCCGTTGCCGGGGAGCATAGCTCTACTCATAAGTTCACCTGGGGAGTACACTCTACCTCTCTCTCTGTTTTTATTTTATTTTGTCTTGTCTAGTTTACTTGTGTAGTTTATTTTTGCTTAGTTTATTTGTGCTTAGTTTATTTTTGTTTAGTTTTGTTTTGCTTAGTTTACTTTTGTTAGTTTATTTTTGTTTTGTTTTTTTTTCTTATAAATTCGAAAATCCATAAAAATTTGAAAAACCAAAAAATTAAAAACTGTTGTTATGGAAGAACCCACAACCTATAGGAGCTTATAGAATTATATATGAAGTATAGAGAATCAAAAAAGGGTGAAGTCATGAGTGCTGTGTTAGAAAAGTTGAATACAATTGCTAAATCTTGCTTAAACGCCATGATATAAACTGTTGCTCTAAACAGGATACTAAACATCTTAAATTCCAATGTGCTTTAGTGAAGAAGTTTTAATTGTGAACTATCATTGGAATAACTATATTCATCTTGGGTTCGAAGAAGTAGAACAATTTGTTTTATTTATGGGAGCCTCTGAGATAGAATCTTTCATGGCTAAAAATTATGAAACTTGTATTGCTTGTAAGGACCTTAAAGATTATGTCTCTTCTATCCTTGATTATTGCATAGAACATTACAGCAATAATCCTTATATCGTTGATTACAAAGAGAGACTCATTAATGCACAAGAATGCACTCACAATTTGCAGGAACCTGTGGAAGAAGAAATTGCTGAACCTGAAAGCTCATTAGATGAAAAAGAGGAGGAGAGTGATGAACAAAAGGAGGAAGAATGGATTAGCTACCCATGCCTACCTTCTAATGAGAGTAACTCTTCATCTCTTACATTATTTGATTGCCCTCCATGCTTACCCAAGGAGGATGAATGTTATGTTCCTGTTGATTCTCTTGAAATTTTTCCTATGAGTAAAACTTGTGAGAATAATTATGCTACTGTTATATATGATAATCCATGCTATTTTGATAAATCTTATGATAATCCTTTATTTGTGGCTGATATCGAAATGCATGGTACTAAAGAGTTTTGCTTAGAAAATGTTTATGATAAAGCTCTAGATGATGGTCCTATGTTACTTGATAATATTGACTGTACCACTAATGAAAATGGGATTGGAGAAGTCTTGACTTTATCTAGGCGTCCCATATATGTTGAGAGTGATCAATCATCTTGTTATAAAATTGTTACATGTGGGTTCGAAATTTTAAATCCCACTACTTATGAGCTTGATAAAAATATGTGTTTGTAGATCATGAAAAGCATGCTTTATGTGATAGTTATATTGTTGAGTTTATTCATGATGCTACTGAAAATTATTATGAGAGAGGAAAATATGGTTGTAGAAATTTCATGGTACTAAAACACCTCTCTATATGCTGAAACTTTTGAAGTTACTCTTGTTTTATCTTCCTATGCTTGTCACTTTGTTCTATATGAATTTATTTGTGTACAAGTTTCCTATGCATAGGAAGTGGGTTAGACTTAAATGTGTTTTGAATTTGCTTCTTGATGCTCCTTTTGCTTCATTTTCTATTTTCATGAGAGCATCATTAAAACTATCAAGCCTAGCTAAAAGGCATTAAAGAAAAGCGCTCTTGGGAGACAACCCATGTGTTATTTCTGTAATTTTTCTTTTGCTTTTTGAGTCAAGGAGCTTGCTTACTTCTGTAACAACTCCTTTGTATCTTTATTTTTCGAATTGTTGTGCCAAGAAGAGCCTTTAATGATTAGATGATGCTAGATTTGGATTCTGCGCAGGGACAGATTTTTAGCTGTCACGAATTTGAGCTTTTCTCCCTGGAGAAAACTCGAAAAATTCTATAAAAAATCACGCATCTTCCTCAGATATGTACGCATCTTTCATTAACTTCACTTTTTCCGATTTGAGCAACGGAAGTACCTCGAAAAAATTCGTCTTTACTGGCTGTTCTGTTTTGACAGATTCTGTCTCTGTTTTTTTGCATTGTCTCTTGTGGACTTTAAGTAAGGTTTCTAGACGTGGAGGGCTGTAGCTAATGTTTTATTGAGTATTGCAATGTGTCACTACAGAACCAAAGTGGATTAATGTTTTTGAGTACTAACCCTCTAATGAAGTTTATGAGAAGTTTGGTGTGGCAGAAGTTTTCAAGGGTCAAGAGGAAGGATGATATTGTGATCAAGAAGAGTGAAGAGCCTAAGCTTGGGGATGCCCCCGTGGGTCACCCAAGCATATTTCAAGAAGACTCAAGCATCTAAGCTTGGGGATGCCCAAGGCATCCCCTTCTTCATCATCAACTTATCAGGTCATCTCTAGTGAAACTATATTTTAATTCGGTCACATCATATGTGCTGTTCTTGGAGCGTCTTGTGTTTATTTTTGTTTTATTCTCTGATCATATCAATGTCGGATCCTATCTATCTTGTTTGGGAGAGAGACACGCTCCGCTTTTTCATTTGAATACTCCTATTCTTCACTTATATTGTTGAGTATTCATTTTCGCACTGTTTAGCTTCTAGCTCTTGGTTTTCATGTATCTCTTGTTCAGAGCTATTAGTTATTTTATAGAAAGTACTCTCTTGCTTCACTTATATTTATTTGGAGAGTTGCTTGGTTGATGTGTTGGTCCAGAAATTTTTGCATGTGGTAGTGGTATAATGAAAAACTTGCATAATCTTGTAGATCATTGAACTTTGATAATCTGATTCTTTGCAAACGTTTTGAGGTATTTAGATGGTAAAGCTTGCTGGTTAATTAAGTTAAAATCATTAGTGGATTGTTGTCTTTAAGCTTGTACCGTACTACAAACTCTAAAATTGTTGAAGGTGTAGTTGGACTTGATAGCTTTCCATGTCTGAAAGTTCATTGTAATAACTAAGTTGTGCTGAAGGTCGAGGGATCTAACGGGGTACTTGTGCCGCCGTGAACGGCCCTTCTTGGAGTGAATTTTAATCATGCTCTTAATGTTGAACCTGCTAGTTGTTTGCAATAAACTTGTGAGTTCTTTTTGACTAATGTTAAGCTACGGTTTTTGGCACTTCCACCATCCAAATTTGCTAGCCTCTTCGGTGCTGTGCATTGCCTTCTGCTCACATTGAGAGTTGTGCATACTTCGCCGGTACATCCAACCCCGTGGGAGGACTTCCTCTTGTTCTCCTACACATAAGCCTATACATCTTCCTCAAAACAACCACCATACCTACCTACCACAGCATTTCCATAGCTGTTCCGAGATATATTGCCATGCAACTTCCATTTACATTACATGACTTGTTGTCATTCATCACTTATATATTGCTTTGCATGATTCTATACAGCTGATGTGTGGTTTACCCATGTTACGCTAGATCATTGCATATCCTGCTACACTGGCAGAGGCATACAGTTTCATACATCATGTCTTGTTCGTTATGAGTTATATGTACCAAAAAGTGTGTTGTCATATTAGAATGTTGCCCCTGAAAGTGAAAAGTGCTATGTGGCCATCGAAAAGAGAAACAGAAAAAGAAAAAAAATAGAAAAAAAGAAAAAAAGAAAAAAAAAAAAAAAGAAAAAGGGGGCAACATTACTATCCTTTATCCACACTTGTGCTCATGTTATAGCACCTGCAGTATTCATAGTCATCATTTGTGCTCATGTTTAGCACCTATACTCCATGTGAGAGAGTTTTCATGTTCTACTAGTATAACTATGTGGGGAATTTACACTATAGAACTTGGGTTGTATATTCCAATGATGAGCTTCCTCAAAAGTGCTCTAGGTCTTCATGAGCAACCAAGTTGGATGCACCCCCACTAGTTCCATTGGAGAGCTTTCATACACATATAGCTCTATGTGCATCCGTTGCATGGCAATCACTACTCCTTACATAGCTTCGATTATAAGACTTCCTCTTGTCTAATGATCACTTATAGCTTTGTGAGACTTTCTTCCATTGGCCTTCCAAACCCCCATTAATGTTCTCTTTGCCATAACATCCTGGTGCCAATACCAAATGCTTGCGCTCACCGGTTGAGTAGACTTCGAAACAGTTGATTCATGACGTTCATGTTTATGTTTACTTGGCTGAATCCTTCTGTGTTATGAAAATTTGCTTGATGCTTGGATTGAAGGATAGAACTTCTACGCTGGATACTTAAACCATCTTTAATGAACCTTGTACGGTTTCATGTCTTTAAAGCGATAATTCATGAAAACTTTTAGCTTGTTTGACTCTTGCTTTATTATCTCTTATATCAACTATAGACATTTGCTTTGAATGATTTGATCTCAGCTCACATGCCTTACATTATTATTGGATCAAGATTATGTTGGTAGCATGTCACTTCAGAAATTATTTTCTTTTTATCGTTTACCTACTCGAGGACGAGTAGGAACTAAGCTTGGGGATGCTTGATACGTCTCCAACGTATCTATAATTTCTGATGTTTCATGCTTGTTTTATGTATCATTGTCACATGTTTTATATGCATTATATATCATTATTATACATTTTCTGGGACTAACCTATTAACAAGATGCCACAGTGCCAGTTCCTGTTTTCTGCTGTTTTTGGTTCCAGAAAAGCTGTTCGGGCAATATTCTCGGAATTCGACGAAACAAAAGCCAAACCTCCTATTTTTCCGAGGGACACACGGAGCCAGAAGGGCAAGCCAGGGGGAGGCCCACGGCCTCCAAACCACCTCTTGGCGTGGCCAGAAGGGGGGCGGCGCGAGCAGGTGGTTTGGCCCACTCGGGACTCCACCGACGTTGCCCCTTCGCCTATTTAGTCACCCCGACGCGAAAACCCTAAATATATATCTAATACTCCAGAAAGACTTCCGCAGCGCCGTCGCCATCGCGAGACCTCGTTTCGGGGGTCAGAAGTTCCTGTTCTGGCACCCTGCCGGGACGGGGATTGACCCCCGGAGCCATCTCCATCGACTCCACCGCCTCCACTTCGACTCCATGATGGTTTGTGAGTAGTTCCCCCATGGACTACGGGTTCTTGGCTGTAGCTAGTTGGTACTCTCTCTCCCATGTACTTCAATACAATGATCTCATGAGCTGCCTTACATGATTGAGATCCATATGATGTAATTGGTGTTGTGTTTGTTGGGATCCGATGAATTGTTACATTACTAGTTGAATGCCCGTGCGTTGCTACGGGTCATAATTTTTTGTCAAACATGTAAATATAATTAACATAAAAATTCATATGTACAGAAAAACGGAGCCATGTAATATTGAAAAACAATAATGTTCTACTTTGCTTAAAATGTAATCCAATAAAAAGATTTAAAAAAATACATCATATGCGTACACAGCAATAATCAGCAATACTCCTTTATAGTTAAGTGCATGTGGGCAACACAATACAATACAAAGCCCCGATTAAGCTGGTCGGTTCGTTTCCCGAATGAGCATGACATTCACACTAATTCACATATGTTTGTCTTGATTCAGCACTGAAGGTCAGGAGCCAAAGACACATTTCGTGTTATCTTACAAGATCAGAAGTTTAGACACAAAGTCACATGCAAGTGTGCAAATAAGAAGATTCTAGCGTACCACCTCAAATCTCTAGCACTGGTTGACACCATTTAACTTCTTTCAATATATGACAAGAAACAACGGTCACCTTGTTGGTCAAGTTCAAAGCAGACCAGGCATCTGGGGTCCACATCTACACCACGACATGCCAGCATCATGCACAACGAAGGGAAGCAAACCTTCATCCAGTATTGCAATCTGCAGTTAATCATCTTAATTCCATGGTGTGGTTACAAGGGTTAGTTAGTGACAAGGCCTCTGCAAAAGACTGAACACAATATAAGTGTGTAGATTTTTTTATGGGATGCAAACTGGATTACCGATAAAAAAACAGAGCTTCAGTTCATACAATTTGAGTACCTTCACAAGAACCTTCTTAGCTTGTTCATCATTGTAACATCAGTTGTTTATCTAGGACCTCTTCACCTTAATTAGTTCATGATAACTCAAGTGCTTAGTGAATTAGATAAAGACATTATATGCACAAAACTTGGTTTATAAAAACATCGTAGACAGGTTTAACAAATATTAGTAGGCAGTGCAGTATGATGCACATGAGCAAATCGAGCTTTATAACGAAGATGCTATTACATGTAGAGGTCAGTTTAAGAAGACCGACTGGAAATATTTGTAGCAGTAAACACTCTCCTTGAGGCAATTTTGTAGCATCCAGCCCACATCATGAGATGAAATCTGTATAGCCACTGAACAAGCTGAAATTTTCTCACACCCAGCCGGCCAGAAAAGAACATGAGTTTCTTTAATTTATTATGCAATGACTACAAAAAATCAATTTCAGCCCCAAACTCAACCATGGTCTTGCTCTTTTAGATACGTGTAATCCCAAATTTACCATTGATGTGCTATGTTTATTCATCATGTAGCAGAAGGGATCAATGGTATCCTCACATAAGCGAGGTGGCACTGGCACGCCCAGCTGCTCCATCTCACCAGCGACATGCTGTCCGCCTCACCTGAGTCATGTCGACACTGATACCTTGATCATGACAGAATCTATGGAGATAAATCATTTGCTTCAAGCAAGTGGGTGCAGCGCTCACCTGGATGGCGATCTGGTTGAGAACTCTTGTTGGTCCATGCTAACGTCCACCTCCATGGCATTGGCGGGGCGGCAGGAACAAGGCACCCTAGCTCGCCGGAGGAGAAGGAGGCCAGGGCGGCAAAGACCCATGCCACAGCCCGATGAGCAGTGAAGAATACTCTTATTCATCAGGCATTTTTATCACTTCATTCATATGGGTGTTTGATTTGGTACGAGGAGTGCGTGTTTAAAATCAATGAGAAGAAAAAAAAGACAACAGTATGACTTGCGGTGTCTACCTTTAGTACCTAGTATAGACATTCTTTGCATGCAACTCAGAGCAAATGTATTGTTCTTATTTAGTCTTTCTGCAGTCACACAAGTGGTGATCTTTTCCCTAAAAATGGAACTGTTGAAGTGCCAAATGATGATAACGCAGTTATAAAGTCCCAAATATCACACGACTGAAATTTTTAGCAGCGTAGAAGATCTGAAACCTGAGATATTCAATGCAAGTGTCTGGCCTTCATTCAGAGGCCTGATTTCATTGAAACCAACCACCAGAGTTTACAAAACATCCAAGGCACACTGAGACGTGTGGTCTAGGTTCAGAACCGCCATCAGGCAACAGCAAAACAGCAGGTTTATTGGAAGCCTACTGAAGAATGCGCTAAGCAGCTAAGGTGCAGACGACATACAGCAGCACTCCAACTAAACTAAATGGCAGCATTTGTCTTCATAAAATCAGTACATCAGCAATAGCAACGATAATAGTGCACATGTATTAGTACTTGATAAATCCTAACAAAATGATCGATTATTGTTTAGGTACAATGCACATTTGTCTAGCTTAAACTATGACTGAAAATCTATTTTTCATGCAGCTTTTCTCATATAAATTGCTCTTATCATATTACCTTGTTGAAGGTTAGATCAACATATAAATTGCTCTTGTCATATTACCTTGTTGAAGGTTAGATCAACATATAAATTGCTCTTGTCATATTACCTTGTTGAAGGTTAGATCAACATATAAATTGCTCTTATCATATTACCTTGTTGAGGGCTGTTCCCCTGCAAGTTCTGGAGCACACACAAGTCAGCGACGGCAAACCCAGAGAGCACTAATTGGTATATGGGTAAGAGGAGGCTAGGGTTTGGGGATGTGCCTAAAGGGAGGAGGCGGGAGAGGCGACACTGAGCTCGGACCGCCACTCCCGGAGCATCTGGTGGACCTTATCCTTGAGGACGGCGGCGTCGGCGGAGCGGCTCTACTTGCGGGCGGACTGGAGGCCGGAGAAGTTCTCCGGCGGACGCTGCGTCCCCGTTGGTCGCCGCCGCTCAGAGGATAAAGTAGGATCCGTAATGAAGACCCTCATCTTGCGCCCCTGAATAAAGCAAACACAACAGCAGCGTTAGCAGCCAACACAAGGAAGGACACCGAGAGCACGATGCACAAGTACTGTCCAGACAGACAACGACCACCATGGTTGGATCTGAACTTGGCGCGAACGACGCCAGTGTTGCCGTGGGGGCGGCCGGGAGACCTTGTCTTAGATGCAGCCGTAGTGGGTGCCGTTGCTCTTGCTCTTGGCCGTCGTTACCATCCATCTGGGCGGACGGGTCGGCGACGGCGCGGCGGGGACGTATTGCTCCTGACCCTCAACGCGGCCGGTACCCCACCTCGTCTTCCTCGCCGTCGTTCCCATCGATCTGGGCGGGCGGGTCGGCGGCGAAGTCTGGGGGCGGGTCGGCTGGCCGGCAGGCTGCTGGCTCTCACGTCTTTTCCCCAATGTTCAGGTGGGGAAGAGATAAGAAGACAAGGACTTACTGCGAATATGCAACAGAATGTGGGGTGTTTTCGTTAAATTGCCATAGATCGCTTTGTGTTCGTTAGATATGAATCGAACGGTCGTTGACGAAAGATGGCAGGCACACCATCATCACCAACTGTGGTTTTTATAGGAGTGATGATCAGATTGTTCATCATATTATCATACTATTGTTTATTTAAGATCTTGCATGCTCTCCGGTACTTGTGGTTACCCTGATCAAGTAGTTGCTTGTATCTCCAAGAGGGAGTATTTATGCTAGATAGTTGGGTTCAGCCTCTATTTAACCTGGGATAGTGACAGCAAGTTCTAAGGTTGTAGATGTGTTGTTGCCACTAGGGGTAAAACAGCAATGCTTTGTCTAAGGATGAATGTGTTGTTTACATTATGCACAATACTTAATGCAATAATCTGTTGTTTGCAACTTAATACTGGAAGGCGTGCGGATGCTAACCGGAAGGTGGATTATTTAGGCACAGATGCATGCTGGATAGCGGTCTGTGTACCTTGTCGTAATGCCCAATTAAATACTACAGTAAACCTTATCTTATCATAAGCATGCATTGTCATGCCCTTACAATTATCAATTGCCCAACTGTAATTTGTTCACCCAACACCTGTTATTTGTTTGGAGAAGTTACCACTAGTGTAGATAGCTGGGAACCCCGGTCCATTTGTCATCATCATTGCTCTCTGGTCCTATATGTCATTAGAAGTAGTATCAACTATTTTCTGGTGCCATTGCCTCCGTGTTACTGCTGCTGTGTTACTGTTACTATTGCTCTCATATTACTGCTGCTTTCACATCACCCCTGTTACTAGTGCTTTTCCAGGTGCAGCTGAATTGACAACTCAGTTGTTAAGGCTTATAAGTATTCTTTGTCTCCCCTTGTGTCGAATCAATAAATTTGGGTTTTACTTCCCTCGAAGACTGTTGCGATCCCCTATACTTGTGGGTTATCATCAAGCTACCCAAGTAAAACGATGCCTTCAAGTCAACCCCAGATGCAACCTTCTGCATGACCGTTTAAAAATCCCTTTTTAAGGGGGGAAGACATGCGCTTCGTATACTAGAAGGTGTTAATAATTAGTTCCTTGCGCCTTAGCCTTGTAGAATCTGGAAACAGCCAACCAGGACTCTCCATCAGCGTCGATCATCAAGTCAACCCTATCATCAAGGATCTGAACTCATCAAAGAAGATTATCAACAAGGAAAGCATTGCGACAATCAAGTTGTCAAGATCTCACATGGGGACCTCACTAAAGAAGCATTGACTTTGGAAGTATAGTCAGCCCAAAACCCGTGCCCTCGTACTCCCCTGTTACCCACCGGGCAAATCTCGAGGACGAGATTTATTTTTAAGGGGGGAAGGATCTGTAACATCCCAAATTCTGGAACTAAGAAAAACGTAGTTTCACAAGACCAAAAATTCAGAACCAACAAAAACTTTTTGAAATGTTTCACTGATGATTGTGTTTCCCTTCCCATTGCTATGTTTGACCTTGTGTGACTTGATGTTGAAGTTGTTGACCACTAAATACAAACCTAAGAACTTAACTAAGATAAAAATATATTTAACATTGGTGATCATGTCATGAAAAAAAAAATATTCCATATATCCTTTCCATTCTTATTTTTGGGCCAAATTCAATTTCAATGATACTGGGTTTAGCAACAACCAAAACTAATACCCAGTATTTGAGAAAGTAAAAGTATTTCCAAGTTCAAGTCTTTCTAAAACTAGGGAGATCTATATACTATCTCCAACCTTGATATCTCTCTTGTATTTGTAGCTCTTATTTTAAACTCATACTTTCATTCTCTTCGAAAATAATACAAGTGGGGAATATATCATCCCATATATTTTCTTTAGTGAAACCTTTGACATATCAAATTATTGACTGAGCGTCCTCAACAACATCTTGTCATGGTTAGGTGTGATCACTCTATCGCATAAATATATTGAAAGTTTTGAAATTGGTTGCTTACCTTATGTTTGTGGTTTGACTTATGTTGACTGGTATGTGTGGCTGCTCCTTTTTGTGTATGTGACTTGTTTGCCTTGAATGCATCATCCTTGTGATTGTTGTGATCTTGATCTTGTTGTGTTGTTACGTGTGTGTATAATTAATCAAGTGTGCTAGAGTAGTAAATTAAAAACACACTTGACAACAAATTTGGAATGTGACTTAAAATAAAGCAAAACTTCTAAAATTATTCAACAAATGGAAATTAAGATCATGAGTTAAAGAAATGGTCTAAATAAATTATTTTCCCTACCTAACTATCTATTTCCTTCAAACAAATATTTTCTCTATGAAAATAAAAATTAGTTGAAGTTAATATATTTGTCAAGGAAGTTCCAAGAGTTCAAAAATAATATTTTGAACTTACTATAAAATTTCTAAAGGATTATAAATTTGTTTTTAAGAAAAATGCCATATTTAAACCCTATGAAAAAAAGTTGTTCAAAACATTTTATTTTGACACCCCAATTTTTGTGGAGCTTCTACATGTTATGGGGAGGTTACCTGATTTTTCTCATAATTTTCTAAAATGTTTTAGTGCCTCAATTAAATCCCTAAGTACTACTGGAAATAAAAGAAATAGAAGAAAAAGCAGGCAGGGGGTTTTCTGCAAAAACGTCGTCTTCTCTGTAGCTCACTGTGGCGGGCATGGCGCCAGTGCCGCGCCGCCGTGCCATCGTGGCCGCGCCATCCACGCGACTGCGGAGAGGATAAGGAGGCCCCCCAGGCTCTCCTCTGCTCTCTCACCCCTCCCTCACTCACTTGCTCCCCTCTCCCTCTCCTCTTATTTTTCCTCTGCCTCGGCCGAAACCCTAGCCCATGGCCGAGCTCACCGCCATCGATTGAGACCGCCTGGAGCAGATCGAAGACCACAGGAAGCGCCGCCTCGAGGTCCTCTACATCCTCGTCCAAGGAATCCACGCGGGAAGCTGTGAGTCGAGCAGGGCATCTTCATCTACTTCCGCTCCGGCCGCCACCTTGCCGGGAAGCTCACGAGCAGTTCCGTCCATCATTCTCCGCCATTTTTGTCTCCCTGAGATCCCCTCATCGCGAGGTAACCAATGGACATCACCTTTTCTTCTTAGGGCACCGGAGTCGCCGTCGCCGTCCCCGCCTTGCTCCCTGCTCGTCGCCCCGTGCCTCTGTGCGTATCGACGAGGAAGAAGAAGTCCCGTACCCATTCGTTCCGCTCGTGGGCCGCTGGCTGGGTCGCGGTCTGCGCCGTATGGCACAGATCTGGGCAGATCTGGCCCATCCATCTTTTTTTAGTAGATCTATCTCCCTATTTTAATTTCCCTGTTAGATCTATCTTAGGATTTAAATCACCATTTAATCCCTGTGCATGAAAATTGATTGATTCAAATTTTGTAGGGTTCCTATGTGTTTTCTTAAACATTCAGAACTGATTACAAGCAAAAATAAAGTTTTAACTGTTTTCTAGATTAAATCTTGTAACAAGTATCTTTTTCACTAAATATTTAATATCTAGAGTTTTATAACTCCAAATATTTCAAACTAAAATTCTATGGATAGCCTGAAGTAATATCTTCCTTGCTGTGTTGGTCTTGTATGCAAATGACGTCTAAAACAGAAGTTCTATTCTTTTTACTAAAACCACCAAAGAGCACTTTGGTGTTTTTGTAGATTTTTGTGAGATGATTTTTGGAGCAAATCCAATTGTGTTAGTTTCTAATGGTATCAGGGAGCCCAAATCTAGCTTGGCATGATTGTTTGACTAACAGAACTCTCTGGGTGTAATATTTAGTAAAAGTGATGCTTCTGCCTCTATTTAAAAGAAAAGAATCTAATTGCCTTGTTTACAAAATTGTGTTTTATGCTTGTTAGTGATTGTTTGGTACTGTTGGTTGCATGTTATTGTTGTTTAGCAGGTTATAATATGTTAGTACTGTTAGTGGTTAGAATTAAACTTGTTTAAAGCTAAGCATGTGTGTCAAGTGATGTTTGAAAACTTTAACTATTGTTTCATGATGATTGGGTTGTTGATAATTTTTATAAGAGGAATAAACACTTTCAACTAAAACTCTAAGCTACTGGTTGCTTTCGTTTGTTAATAATTCTTAGCCTTCCAAGTTGAAAGTAATCCCTAAAAGATGCCTAATCACTAACCTAACCATGTTTGTAATAAAATAAATAGTGTTATGAGTTGCCAAGCATGTTTGCTAGATACTAATCTTGCACCATGCTTGCTGCTTGTTAGTTGTTTTATATCAACACCTAGCCTGGTAAAGAGTTTTAACCTACAGATAATATTTAATGACTTAACTTTTGTCTGAAGTATTTCCTGTTTAGGGAAAAATGTTTGTTAGGTACCTTTAATAGAGAATGTCTTGGTGCTCTATGTTTTTAGCATGTGAATGGTGTTATTGTTGGAGACTAGTCCCAGGAACTAGGGATGTCTCTCAAAAGCCAGGAATCGAGTAAGGGGCTGACACAACGTCAAACAAGTCCTCAACAACCTCGACGACTGTGCTCGTTGAGCTCGGTGAGGAACATCACGACAGAGATAGAACACGAGCCGCTACCCAGGTTCAGGCCCACCATGAGGTGTAAAGACCCTATGTCCTGCTAACACTAGTAGAAACAGAGGCATTGGTGCGCCCCTTTAGTACCGGTTGCCACAAAAACCGGTACTAAAGGGGGCATTAGCACCGGTTGTGCTTGGGCGCCAGCTAGGGCCCCGCGGCGAGGACCTTTAGTACCGGTTGGTATTAACAACCGGTACTAAAGGTCACTAAAAGGGTGCCGCCCCGCAGGCCACGGTCAGTGGCCCCACGGCAGGCCCTTTAGTACCGGTTGGTAAATAAAACCGGTACAAAAGGTCCTGCCTATATCTTCCACCCCGGCCGAGCCAGCTCCATTTTGGAGCAACTCGACCCCAACCCCATTTTTCCTCTCTCCCAAGCCCTCCCAAGCTCTAGGTCACCCATTTTTTCTCCAACATTTGTCAAGATTGGTGGCACCCTATACAAGGGTTAGCAACTTCTTCATCTTCTCTTCCGGCTTTTCAAGTTTAGCTCATTTTCGTGCAAGTTTAGCAAGTTTGATTTTGGTTGTGCTTGCAAGGTGTTTGATGAAATGACTAAATTAGGGATTTCATTTGTTTTATATGCATTTTGAGCTCGAATTGAAATATAATTTATGGTTTTATATAGTGTCGTCCCGTCCCCTGATCCTCACCGCCGTCGATCGCCCGCGCCGCTCCGTCGCCGACACCACCTCGGTGAGCCTCTTTTTTTATCTTTTATTTTAAAAATTGTTAGTTATATGATTTAAATGCATAATTATTTCTTGTATAATTTTCTTATGTTTTTTTATATATGTATAGTGTCATGGTTTTGATATCCGTCCCCTTCGGCCCTCGTCCGGTCTATGATTCGGATGTGGTATATCTTTTTAACTATTTATTTTGTTTCGTGTTTATAACAATCATGCCGACCAACTTGACGTAGATATATTTTTATTTAGGAGGTAGTTGAACCGGAAATTCCGGCCGACCCTATTGTCGAGTATTTTAAAAAAGAAAACGACGATTTGAGAGCAAAATTGAAGATAAGTGAAGATCTTCGTCTCCAATGCCTAGAAGAGAAGATGGAATTGGACTTGAAGATTGCCGACATCGTTGATGCTCACGGGGTCGAGCTTGCCGACGTCGTCACTGCTCACGAGAGGAAGATTGATGCAATGCGCGCCAAGCTTAAAAAGATTAGAAAATATGCCATTAGTCAAGAGGCTTGGTATCATTATGCTGTTGGTTCAATAGTTACCTTGGTTGCGATTCTGATCGCATTTGTTGTTGGATTTAAATTCTTTAGATAGTTGTATGTTAGTTTCGATTGATGTATGTTTCGTGAGAACTATGTATTACATTTGGGCACTACTCTACTTTGATTTTAATGTGATGAACTTGTATAAATTAATTTGGTCACGTATCTCTATTCATTATTTAGCTGGTGTAATGGTTTTTGATATATTTATGTAATGTAGATGAGCCGAGAATGGATGTACGGTGATCGACGCTGTCCCGAGTTCATTGATGGCATGCATCGTTTTCTCGATGTGGTTAAGTTAAACAAGCTGAAGAATGGTTTTATGATTTGTCCATGTGATGAATGTCGGAATAACAGGAATTACCCGAGCGTAAGAACCATACACTCCCACTTGTTGCGACAAGGCTTCATGCCCAATTATTTTTGTTGGACCAAGCACGGAGAAAGAGGGGTTATAATGGAAAACCCTGAAGAAGAGGATGATGACAACTATCCCGTGTTCTCTGATGAACACGGTGATACTACAATGGGGGAAGAGCATGAGGTCATTGTTGATCAGTCCGACGATGATGATCTTCGTCAGGTCATTCGTGATGAACAGATGAACTGCGTAACTGAAAACGAGTGGTCGAAGCTGGAGCGCATGTTAGAGGATCACAAAAAACCGTTGTACCCAAATTGTGAAGATGACCAGAAAAAGCTAGGTACCACCCTGGAATTGCTGCAGTGGAAGGCAAAGAATGGAATATCTGACAAGGCATTTCAAGAGTTGCTACAAATATTTAAGAAGAATCTTCCGAGGAATAATGAAATGCCCCACAGCACGTACGAAGCAAAGAAGATTGTCTGCCCTCTAGGATTAGAGGTGCAGAAGATACATGCATGCATCAATGACTGCATCCTCTACCGCGGTGAGAAGTACGAGAATTTGAATGCATGCCCGATATGCGGTGCATTGCGGTATAAGATCGCGCGAGATGACCCAGGTGATATTGAGGGCGAGCCGAGCCCCAGGAAGAGGGTTCCCGCGAAGGTGATGTGGTATGCTCCTATAATACCACGGTTGAAACGTTTGTTCCGAAACAAAGAGCATGCCAAGTTGTTGCGATGGCACAAAGAAGACCGTAAGGAAGACGAGATGCTCAGACACCCCGCTGATGGGTCTCAGTGGAGAAAAATCGACAGTGCGTTTGGGGATTTTGCAGCTGACGCAAGGAACTTAAGGTTTGGTCTAAGTACAGATGGCTTGAATCCGTTTGGGGAGCAGAGCAGCAGTCATAGCACCTGGCCCGTGACTCTATGTATCTATAACCTTCCCCCTTGGTTGTGCATGAAGCAAAAGTATATTATGATGCCAGTGCTTATCCAAGGACCGAAACAACCCGGCAACGACATTGATGTGTATCTGAGGCCATTAGTTGACGAACTTTTACAGTTGTGGTCTGACGAAGGTGTCCGTGTGTGGGATGAGTACAAACAAGAGGAATTTCCCCTACGAGCGTTGCTGTTTGTAACCATCAATGATTGGCCTGCTCTTAGTAACATTTCAGGACAGTCGAACAAGGGATACAATGCATGCACGCACTGTTTAGATAAGACTGACAGTGCATATATAGGTAACAAGATTGTGTACATGGGGCATCGTCAGTTTCTTCCAACCGGGCATCACGTAAGAAACGGAGGCAAGCACTTCAAAGGTTTGGCAGATATCCGGACGAAGCCTACACGCCGTGATGGTGATGTTGTATATGGCATGGTCAAGGATTTGGAAAGGGTCCTGGCAGTCTAAATGTTCCGAAAGACGCAAACAAGCGCGTACCCTTGTGGAAAAAGAAATCTATATTTTGGGATTTACCCTATTGGGAAATCCTAGAGGTTCGCTCTGCAATCGACGTGATGCACGTGACGAAAAATCTTTGCGTGAACCTGCTAAACTTCTTAGGCGTGTATGGGAAGACGAAAGATACAGCGGATGCACGGCAGGACCAGCAAAGTACGCACCACGGAAGAGACAACCTGAATTCAGAGAAGTATCAAGGTACTTCCAGCTACTCTCTTACCAAAGAAGAGAAGGAGATCTTTTTTCAAGTCCTGAGCAGTATCAAGGTCCCGTCTGGCTACTCGTCGAATATAAAGGGAATAATAAACATGGCAGAGAAAAAGTTCCAAAACCTGAAGTCTCATGACTGCCACGTGATTATGACACAATTACTTCCTGTTGCATTGAGGGGGCTTCTACCGGAAAACGTTCGAGTACCCATTGTCAAGCTATGTGCATTCCTGAATGCAATTTCTCAGAAGGTAATTGATCCAGCAACTCTACCAAGTTTACAGACGGGTGTGGTCCAATGTCTTGTCAGCTTTGAGTTGGTCTTTCCACCGGCCTTCTTCAATATTATGACGCACCTCATAGTTCACCTAGTCGAAGAGATTTCCATTCTCGGTCCTGTATTTCTACACAACATGTTCCCCTTTGAGAGGTTCATGGGAGTCTTAAAGAAATACGTTCATAACCGTGCTAGGCCAGAAGGAAGCATGTCCAAGGGCTATGGAACAGAGGAGGTCATTGAGTTCTGTGTTGACTTTCTTCCAGATCTTAAGCCCATCGGTATTCCTCAATCACGCCATGAGGGGAGACTGCGTGGAAAAGGCACGCTAGGAAAGAAAGCAACAAGAAGTATGGACGGGCATTCTTTCACTCAAGCACACTACACAGTTCTACAAAATTCCAGATTGGTGGCTCCGTATATCGTGGAACACATGGATATTTTACGCTCAGAATACCCGGAGAAGACTGACTTCTGGATTAAAGAAAAACACGTGGATACTTTCGGCAGTTGGTTGCGTACACATCTCATTAATGACAACACTGTTGGACAAGAGCTATACTTGTTGGCCAAGACACCATCTTCGACTATATTGACTTTCCAAGGGTACGAGATAAATGGGAATACATTTTACACGGAAACCCAAGACAAAAAGAGCACTAACCATAACAGTGGTGTCCGCTTTGATGCAACAAACGATGATGGAACAAAGGACACATATTATGGTTGCATACAGCAGATATGGGAACTTGACTATGGACCTTATTTTAAGATCCCTTTGTTTCAGTGCAAATGGGTTAACCTGTCATGCGGGGTAGAGATAGACAAGCGGTACGGAATGACTACAGTGGATCTCAAAAATCTTGCGTACAAAACCGAGCCATTCGTCCTAGCCAATGATGTGGCTCAGGTTTTCTATGTGAAGGACATGTCTTCCAGACCGAAAAAAAGAAAAGATAAGCAAGCCGGTACATCATACAATGAGCCAAAGCGCCACATAGTTCTTTCAGGAAAAAGAAACATCGTGGGAGTGGAGGACAAGACAGACATGTCAGAAGATTACAATAAGTTTGCTGAAATTCCGCCCTTCAAAGTGAAAACTGACCCAAGCACCGTGTTGAATGATGAAGATTGTCCATGGCTACGACGCAATCAGAAGAAAGGGACACACAAGAAGAAAAAGTGAACACTAGATAGGGATGTTGTTGCTGATGTGTAATAATGTATTAAACCTTTTATGTAACTATGTCCTGAAAACTCAGAAGAGAGATCTAAACGGTTGCAGGACGTAGCTAGGGAACCCGAATATATGAGTGAGTAACCTGGGAAACAAAACACACGGTTTCTCCTAGCTACAGCCCGACACTGATTCACGGTCGAATGTCGTTGCATTCAGTGTCGGGCATAGCTAGGAAACCCGAATGTTTTGTGTTTGAGCGCCACTTCGATCCAAGCAGAGGTAAGACGTCTCTGATGATCTACAACCGTCCGGCAAGACATCTCTGATGATCTGCAACCGTTTGGAACGGTCGCAGGTCATCAGAGACGTCTTGCCGCTGGTTGCCCAAAGATGCCTCTCCGAGTGACGATGGAATGTTTTGTGTGAGTGAGTGAGTGACGCTGGAATTCCGGGAGGTGGGCTATATATAGGGTCATGTGGCTCACGAAGTGGTCGTGATACTGCTGATCCAACAGCTCACAATCCCTCAAAAGAAACACACCTCTGATCCAACGTCTCACGAGCGCTTGAAAGAAACACACGATCCGTGTGCTTCTTTAGTACCGGTTGGTAACACCAACCGGGACTAAAGTCGGGCTCACCCCTGATCCAACGTCTCACAAGCACTTAAAAGAAACACACCTCTGATCCAACGTCTCACGAGCGCTTGAAAGAAACACACGATCCGTGTGCTTCTTTAGTACCGGTTGGTAACACCAACCGGGACTAAAGTCGGGCTCACCCCTGATCCAACGTCTCACAAGCACTTAAAAGAAACACACCGCTTGATCCAACGGCTCCCAAGCGCTGGAAGGAAACACACGATCCGTGTGCTTCTTCCTGATCCAAGGGCTCACAAGCGCTCGAAAGAAACACACCGCTTGATCCAACGGCTCCCAAGCGCTGGAAGGAAACACACGATCCGTGTGCTTCTTCCTGATCCAAGGGCTCACAAGCGCTCGAAAGAAACAAACCGCTTGATCCAACGGCTCCCAATCGCTGGAAAGAAACACACGATCCGTGTGCTTCTTCCTGATCCACTAGAGAAGGTAGGCAACTTAATTCGATCCACTGGAGAAGGTAGGCCACCGTTTCCCGCCCAAATATTTCCCGCTATCGTTCCCCCCAAATGCCGCCACCGGTAGTTCTATAAAACCCAGTCGAAGGTAGGCATGGTACTCACTTGAGCGCAAGCATGGTGTGTATTGGTCCTTGCGAGAAGTGTGTGTCCGGGTTTCACATTTCCGCATCCGAGCATCTCGCCAGGCTTTCGAGCAATTTGAAGGTAGATGGTAGGGTAGTTCCAATTGAAGAAATTTTGCACACTGAGAGTCATCTCGCTTTGCTCGGGGCGAAGCTATGCCGCGATGGGTTTCCGTATAGGACCCCGCTCCAAATTCGTGCAGAAATGCTCACGCTTGCAGAGAAGTTTGACAGGAAAGTTACGAATAGTCCGTTCTACCGAACTGAAGGTGACCGTGATTCGTACGGTCGTTCCTGTCTCTGGGTAGTTGACAGCGATGATGACGACGATTTCATGCCGTCGTCAAAGGAAAGGAGGGTTGAAGCACTGAGCAAGAAGGCTGAAGCTTCGTCCATGGGCAAAGGCAAGAAGGCAGAATCTTCGTCAAAGGGCAAGGAAGGCAAGAAGACAGAATCTTCGTCAAAAGGCATTGATGGGAGATAGGTAGAGTCTTTGTTTAACTTGTGTTGTATCGTAATTTCAAGTTGTACCTTAATTTGTTCTATCCAGTATTTAGAACTAGTGAAGTTGTAACGTAGATGTCTAGTTGTATGTTAAATCGTCTCTGCATAGGACGGTTGACCGCACATCGGAGTTGTATCTTGGTTCACACGGTTGCGAAGATGGCGGCCGGCTTTTGGAGAATGTGTCCTCTGTTCCTCTCTTTGTCGCGGTTGGGTTTGCTCTGACCTTTCTGCGGAGGTACTGGAGGTGGTGTGGCCTGCTCCCGGCGGTGGTCGTCGGTTGGCGTGCTCGCCTGAAGAGGATTGAATCAGGGCGTCGCCCCCGCCGATATGGCTTTCCTCCGTCTTCAGATCTCGGCGTCCGCGTCGGGTGACTACTGCGGCGACATCACCTGGTGGCAGTAGAGAAGAAAGTAGAGAAAAAAACAAAATAGAAACCAAATAGATATAAAAAACAGAAAACAAAAGAAAGAAAAAAACTAGAGAATTTTTTTTCAAAAAGCCCATTAGTACCGGTTGTAAACTACAACCGGTACTAAAGGGCTGGGCTGCGCGCGGGAATTTTAGCCGCGGCCCAAAAGGCACCTTTAGCACCGGTTGTAGTCTACAACCGGTACTAAAGACCCTTTAGTACCGGTTGTAGTCTACAACCGGTACTAAAGGCCTGTTCTGTAGTTAAAGCAGGGGATCGATCCCCAAATTCGCTAACTCTGCTCGAAGACGACGACGCCCGCGCGCTCCTCTCGACACCACGCCGGCGAAGCCCTGCCGCGTCCACGCCGTCGACGCCCCCACGCCGTCGACGCCCCGCGCCCGCTCCACGCCGTCGACGCCCCGGGCGCCCACTCCGGCGAGACCGCCGCGCCGCCCTCTCAGCCGCCGCTCCATTTCCCCCGTACGTCGACGACGACGCCCACTCCGGCCGCCGCGCGCACCCACTCGACGCCGTGGACGCCCCGCGCGCCCACGCGCCCGCCGCGCGTGCTCCACCGCGCTGCTCTCTCCACTCCGGCCGGCCACACCACAGTACCACATCAAGGTAATTTTTTTTTTAGTACTGTTTTTTTAGTTAATATTAAGTTTAGTTTACCTAAGTAATTTGAGTACTGTTTTTTTAGCTAAGTTTAGTTTAGCTAAGTCTTTTTTTTTAGTAGCAATTTTTTTGTTATTTCTTTTTTATTACTGTTTTTAGTTAAGTTTTAAATTTTGTTTAGCATTTTTAGAAATTTGTACCAATTTTGTAGATAGCAAAATATAGATAGCATTTTATTCATTTTGTAGATAGCAAAATAACAGAAATATAGATAGCTTAGAATGAAAATATAGATAGCATTTTTTGTAATTTAGTACTTTGTACTTTTGTAATTTTTGTATGAAAATTCTTGTTTAAAATGAGTATGAAAATTTGTTGTTCAAAATAAAAAATGTTGCTAAGTTTCAAATATTGCAAGTTTCAAATATTGCAAAGTTTCAAATCTTGCTAAGTTTCAATTAGCATTTTTGAAAGTTAGCAATTTTGAAAGTTAGAAATATTGCAAAGTTTCAAATATTGCAAATTTCAAATATTGCTAAGTTTCAATATAGTTTAACATTGTAAAGTTTGAAACATTGTAAAGTTTGAAATTTTGCTAAGTTTGAAATATTGTAAGTTTGAAATATTGCTAAGTTTCAAATATTGCTAAGTTAGAAATATTGTAAGTTCGAAATATTGTAAGTTAGAAATATTGTAAGTTTGAAATATTGCTAAATTTCAAATATTGCTAAGTTTGAAATATTGTAAAGTTAGAAATATTGTAAAGTTTGAAATATTGCTAAGTTTCAAATATTGCTAAGTTTCAAATATTGCTAAGTTTGAAATATTGTTAAGTTTGAAATATTGCTAAGTTTCAAATATTGCTAAGTTAGAAATATTGTTAAGTTTGAAATATTGTTAAGTTAGAAATATTGCTAAGTTTCAAAATTTGCAGTGACATTGAGCTATGGCGGACGATGCCCCCACCTTCGTCCGAGATTTGGAGGAAGAAGACCGTCTCCAACAAATAATATATAACACCGCTGCCGGACCCAATTCCGATGGAGAATATTCCGATGGAGAAGATTCGTCCGACGGAGAAGACGCCGAAGAATTCAGCGCGAAATGTTTGAATGACTCCGGTGAGGGACTTGAGTTAGAAAAATTCAGAGATGACGACGACGAAGAAGAAGAACCGTCTGGATCTAAGGCGGACGATGCCCTAGCTAAGAAGAAGGTATATATTAAGTCTTGTTGATCACTATAGCTAGATGCATTAATTGATTTATATGCGCACTTATTAACGAAACATTTTTCTTTCAGCCCTCTGGATCTAAGTCGTCAATCCCCGTACGAGGCCCGGCCCAAGGGTTAAAGCTCCCGGAAGGTGCAACGTTGTCGATCGACGAAGTTACCTTCAAAGGCAAACCAGAGAAACCCGATGGAATCTACAATAAATATGTACGGCAGTGCGGAGTTTTTGTAAGGGACATGGTCCCGATCACTGTGACAGAATGGAATGAGCCGAAGAAAGCCAACATAGGCGCAAAATATCTCGAGGCAAAGAATTAAAGAGACCCTTTGGGACTCGATGATGTCTAAATTCAACCTACCGGCAGATCTCCCACAGAAGATGAAGGATAAAGTCAAGGAGTGGACTCTTAGCAAGATGGCCCAGCAATTCAACAACTGGAAGAACACATTGTGGAGAAAATATGGGAACAAAGATATAGTTTTCAAAGGACATCTAGAGAAGCTAAAAGATGATTGGGCTGAATTTGCGGCGTATAAGAATTCGGGCGTCTCTGTGGCCCGATCGACACAAAATAAGTTGAATGCCTCGAAGAAGAAATATTTCCATCATTTGGGCTCAGGTGGCTACAAGACTGCCTTGCCTAAGTGGCAAGCCTATGAAGACGAGCTGCGACTAAAAGGGATCACTCCACAGACAGATGACTGGCCCGACAGGTCCAAGTTCTGGTTGTTCGCGCATGGGGCAGTGTTGCACCCAGAAACAGGGCTGATTGTTGCAAAGGGAAAATGGCGGAGAAAAATTAGAAGAGTCATCAGAAAAATAAAAAATGTCATAGTACTAGTCAAGGAGGGAAAATTTGTTCCCGATAGAGAGGACGACGAGCTTTCACAAGCCCTCGGGAATAAAGAACACTGGGGGCGATGTCGAGCCAGAGGAGGCGGGGTTGGTTTTCTTGAAGGGTTTCCGGAAGACGTTGCAACTTATAGAAAACATTGCAGAAGTAAGAAGAGGGAGGCGGAGAGGGTTACTGCATTAGAACGCACGGTGCAGGATGTGCAGAAGCAACTGGCCTCAATGACCCAGACCAGGGAATCTCAACTGCGAGTAGAAGATCCTGCAGGCGATGCCTGCCCATCTCAGCGGAAAAGCAGCGTGGGTTCCACGCAGCTACAAGATCCTGCAGTTGATGAACCAGTTGCTGAACCATCGGCGGCTCACTACCCCGTGGATGATATCACGGAGAAGACAAATTGTGAGTTACATGCGCCGATGATGAACATTACTTATCCGGTGGCGACTGGCTATGCTTTACGACATCAACCTGGAGAAACCTTCCATTTTGGTGTGATTCCGCCTGGATTTGCTCGTGTCGGGGTCACGAAAGTTATGCCGGGATTCAACGCAATACGTCTTGAATTTCCTGGAGCTGAAGGCGAGAAGACATTGGGAGAAGTTGAGTTTGGTATCGTTCTATGGAAGAAGAAATACATCAAGTTTCCAGACTCGGAGCCAAGGCCACCGACTCCTCCCGTTAGACATTCACCACATCAAAGTCCACCCGCCTCCCCCCACGAAGTTTGGGATCCCGCCGCGAGTCCATCTCCCGCGCTGTCCCGTCAACCGACTGATGCGCCCACTAGTAACTTGACAAAGCGGAAGCTGTTCCCGTCGTCCACCCCTGTCAAGAAACGTGGAAAAAGTGTGCGGGCTCCTGAGAACCCCAAGGA
This sequence comes from Poa pratensis, assembly GCA_947311845.1. Taxonomy (NCBI): domain Eukaryota; kingdom Viridiplantae; phylum Streptophyta; class Magnoliopsida; order Poales; family Poaceae; genus Poa; species Poa pratensis. The sequence continues at coordinate 43,968,417 of CAMZMU010000033.1, read as the reverse complement.
AGTCAAGGCTCCTGAGAAGTTAACTTCTGAGATGACTCAGCAGGAAATAGCTGAGAGCCTACGTGAAGGGTCGAGAGCCTTTTTTGAGCAGAAAAAGAAGGAAAGAGTGGAGGCAAGACTTGACCCCATAAAGGAACTTCTGAAGACTATACCAAATGAGGTAAAAGATCAAACCGTTGACAACCTATATGACCCTCCACCTCCGCCCATTTCAGACTACGAGCGAGGTATTGACAAGGTACTTTCCTCGCAGAATGAGCAAGAGAAATTGTGCGGGAAAGGAGTTGCCCAGCTCGGAGAACAAGAAGCACAATCGCTCGCCCCGCTCATTGTACCTTCTGAAACTCGGGAAATCGAGCATGGAGAAGTTGTCCTTGGCGACTCAGGTTACCCCATGGCGGAGATTGCCCCACGATTTGATTTTGAACTCGGGCTGCCTATGGTGGAAAATCCGAGCCAGCTAACAACACAGTTATGGAATTTGAATCGCTGGTACATGACCGCCGCAAAAGAAGGGAAATTCTATCTCATGGCGGCGGTTAAGGAACAACACTACTTCCGAGAATATTGTGTGCATGTTGAGTTCCGAGAACTTTTTCAGATGTACAATCAACGTGCTCTCGACAAATCTCTCATCAGCTGCTATTGTCTGTAAGTAATTTATTCGTGTAATTTAATTATCTATAGTTATAAGCTCTCGTTCATTGCTTGTAATTATCGTCACAAAATTCTTTTGTACGCTAATTATGCAGAATGAAGATACGTGAATGCAGACTCGAAGGAATCTGGGACATTGGTTTCATTGACCCGGATAAAGTTCATGTCAAGACCGTGGATGAAAATCCCGTGAACACAGAGGACGTTTTGCTAACGTTCTTTAAGCGACAAAGTACCAAAAAGGAAATACTATTTCCTTACAACTTCGGGTGAGTTTTACCGTCTTCTACACATTCTATTTTGCTTCCCCGATATAAAGTGTAATCGATAAGTTCTGAATACCTGCGTATATAAACGTGCGCAGGTTCCACTACATTCTGCTAATCATTAGACTCGAGGAAGGAGAAGTTGAAGTCTGGGACTCACTAAGGAAAGATCAAAATGAATACAAAAGCGTGCGTCTAATGCTCAAGAGGTAATTTCAATCGCACTATATCAGCCTCTTTCGTTCATTTCCGGATATCAAAAGTATAAGTAATAACTACTCAATTCATTTTCTTTTCCGGACAGGGTTTACAGAAAGTTCAAAGCGGAAGAACGCGGTGTATGGCCAGAAAAGCTGGAGTTCAAGTCTAACAACGTAAGTACTACTACGTGTATCTTTCTAATACCATTATCATTCTCTTGATTATTATTTGATTAAATTATATTCTTGTATATATAGTGGTGTCTGCGACAACCACAGGGGACAGAACTATGTGGATACTACGTTTGCGAGTACATTCACACGAAGGTCAATGAGAGAGTCAAGAGTGTAAGAAATCGAGAGGTACGTGAACATCATACACAACTTTTATTTTGCCACCATGCATCAATTGTGTTTAGTTTCGATCATAGCTGATTTTATTTCCTTCTTTTAAAGATGTCAAACAAGCGGAGCCAGCTCCTACCACGCAACCGCGTAAAAGCTATTGCGGAGGAATTGGCGGGATTCTTACTTACACATGTCATAGATGAACACGGTGAATTCTACTTTGACGAAAGACCACCTCCACCCCCTGCAGTCGATGCTACAAGGGAACCGCCGGCAGTCGATGCTACAAGGGAACCGGCTCCATTGTAATTAATTAGGAGTACTTAAATTTATATGTGACGAGAGTACTTTGTATGTGTATAATGACTACTTTATATGTGTAGTGAGTACTTTATACGCGATCTCCTCCGAAACCCTGAAAAATGAGCGAAAAGGAAAAAACAGAAACCCTAAACCCCGAAAAATAATCGAAAAGAAAAAAACCAAAACCCCCCTGAAATAATAAGCAAAAAAAGCAGGAACCTTTAGTACCGGTTTGTTTACAAACCGGTACTAAAGGTCCTCAGGGTCGAGCTCGCCTGTGCGCCCACGTGGAGACCCTTTAGTACCGGTTTTATTTAGGTGCCGGTACTAAAGGGTTACCCCTTTAGTGCCGACCCTTTAGTACCGGTTGTGTGGCCGGTACTAAAGGCCATCTACAACCGGTACTAGAGGTGGGTTCTCTACTAGTGTAAGATATATTGCACTGCTTGGAGAAGTTCACAGTACAAGGTGCTTGCCGAGGGCCCAGTTGTGGCTATGGTGGACTATGGTGGAATGAGCTTCGTCTTCTCCTTCAGACGTGGCTGCTTGAGTGTTGAATGAGTTGGCGAAATGCGGGATCCCCCTCCTTGGTCGTACACTGGCTCCTTATATACTGGCCTCAGTCCTCTTCCCCGAAAACCTCCGGCGGGAAGGGATACCACAATGCCGCTAGGATGGAGCACAGCGCACGGCGTCGAGGTTGTCCATGGACGCGGTCCATGGCAGAGAGCATGTCGTCTTGGTAGAAAAAGCCACCGTCCATCCAGGACGGTGGGCTGGCGCTGCAGAGTCTGATGGCATGCCCCATGGTGACGTCGCGCTTGGAGCGTAGCGGCGGCCGGCCGCTTTATGACCAAAACGGCAATCCTTGGAGTCCGCTTTATACACGAGAATGGCAACTGCGGCGTCGTCGTCATCGCGCGCAGACATGCTTGTCACTCTGCGGTGGGCGTAGAACCCATGTGCGCTCTAAAGCGGGTGCAGGAGCTTGCTTCCACTTGAAGGAACCCCGTGAGGGCCTGAATCCTCGCCGAGGTTCTGTAGTCATTGACCCCTCGCGAGGGGATCCTCGCGAGGGTAGCGCGGAGACGCGCCAGGACCTGGTGGCCTTCTTGGCAGGAGAGGCCTCCCCGAGGCTGAAGTTCCTCCCGAGGCCCTTTAGGCCGAACGTCTGGTCCTTAGCAGAAGTACTCAGCTGAGTGAAGAAATCCTCGCGAGGGGAAAAGTCCCTCACGAGGCTCGCCAGGCTGAGCGCCTGGTCCTTAGTAGGATTTCCCGCAGAGCGTCGAGGGTTGTGGCAGGCCGGCCCATGGTACCCTGGTTTCCACTGGGCTGACAGTAGCCCCCGGGCCCGCGATGGGCACGCTGGAGTTTCTCAGGCGGAGGCGAATCGTCGTGGGCCCAAAGAAGCCTGCGTAGCCCGAGACACGTGGAGCGTCGCAGCCGGGCACGATCCCACGATCTCCTCTGAAGTAACGGGCGTAGTGGTGGATCCCGCCATGTCCTGGTAACGGATCGATGAGCCGGTAAAAGGCGGAGAGCTCGGCGCAGGCAGCCATTACTCCACTCGTTCCCCTTTCACTTCCTTCTTCCCGGCGCGCAATCCCCAAGCTCCTCCTTCGCAATCTCGCTGCAATGGCGCCCAAGAAGGCCATCGCGTCCGAGAAGGGCAAGGCGGTGGTGCAGGGAGGTGAGTCTGCCGCGACGCGGCAGGATGGCGACCTCGAGCCGGCTCTGACCGACTTCCGCTTCAAGGAGGCGCAGCTGGACAAGGTGCTCCACATGGCGGCCTCGGAGACCAACGAGCACGGCGCTTCTGGTGCTCAAGCCGGCGGACAATGCCGGCGGGGGCTTCTACCCCATCTTCATGCACACCCTCTACACTGGGCTCGTGGCTCCCTTCTCCGACTTCTTCTTGGCGGTTCTGGAGCGCTATCAGATCCAGATTCTTCACCTCCACCCCAACTCCATCCTCATCCTCGCCATCTTCGCCTACCTCTGCGAGGCGTACATTGGTATTCCGCCCTTGGTGGACCTCTTCCGCAGCTTCTATGCGCTCCGGTTCACGGCGAACAAGGAGCGGTCGGGGTGCGTGTCCTTTCGCATCACTGATGGCATGGGGGGTGTCTACATCCCCATTGCGTGGAACGGCGAGAACGTCGTGGCCAGTGTGACGAAGAAGGTGGAGGACTTCCGCAAGCGCTGGTTCCTCATGAAGTTTGGGAACGAGAGTCCTTACTTCGATCTGCCTGAGACGCCTCCGACGAAGAGGGCAAGCTGGTCTTCCAAGACGCTCAAGAGCGCCGCACTTGGCCCATGGTGAGGCGCTTGAAGGACCTCCGCGAGGCAGGCCTCACCGGGCAGATGGTGGCCAAGGACTTCGTGAGGCGTCGCATCGCTCCGCTCCAGAGGCATGCGGACGCGATGTTCCTGTACTCCAACCAGAGGGACAAGATGCGCCTGAGCGCTACCCTCTTCATGTAGGAGGAGGTGCACAGCATCATGGAGATCCTCTTCACGTCTCCGGACATCCCCAAGGCCAACGACAAGACTGTCCCGCTCCACAGGCTTGATCTTGGGCGCCGCGTCACGCTCGTGCAGACGATGCCGAAGTTCGACCAGTGGGGCCTGGTGCCTGAGGGGCATGTTGGGCCTCGTGAGGACCCGGAGTCAGCGGCGCAGGGGGCGCCAGCTGAGGGCGATGAGGAGACGACGGGGACGCCCGCGGAATCTGACGCAGGCGCGGCCGGCGCCTCGGGAGGCCCCGCTTCTTCGACAGAGAACTCGAGTACCTCGAAGGGTGCGCCGCCTGACGTCGAGATCCACGAGATCTCCTTAGGCAGCGGCGACCAGTTTGTGGTCGCTCCCTCGCAGCGTGTCGATGGAAAGGAGGAGAGTGATGATGATGGCGCTTCGTCGGGCCACTGCGAGCCCCGCTCCAAGGCGATCCACGACAGGAACGCCGGAGCTCGGGAGGAGGCAGAGGCCGGTGCCAAGGCGGGCCAGGCCAGGCCTGCCGGGGCACGGAAGAGTGTGGAGCCCAGTGCTCCGCCTGCGCGGCAGATGCCGAAGAGGAAGTGGGTCGACACCGCTGTCGGGGAATACTTTCTGGATTAACCCGCGGCCCAGTACGACTTACTCGCACGGACAAAGGCCCACTTGGGAGCAAGCCCAGTATTAAAACCGCTATAAGGGGAAAGATCTAGAAGACGTATCCCGGAGGACGTGAAGACCAAGTAGTCTCCAAATAGACCTCGTGGACGTGTTCCTTGTGGGGAAAGTTTCCTTTGTAACCTGACGAGCCTCTGTGTATATAAAGAGGACTCGCAGGACTTAGAGAGGGTCAAGCTATCAAGCCCAAAACCCTAGCTCATACGGCGAGTACCAGATCGGATCGCCTCCATTGTAACACCTCGATTATCATATCAATACCAATCTAGGGTAGGCAGGAAGTAGGTCTTTTACCTCACATTGAGGGGGCCGAACCTGGGTAAATCTGTGTTGATCTTTGTTCCTGCGATCCCAAGCTCGGAGATGCTTGACTCGCGTAATCCCACACCTACGAAGTCATCTATGACACCTGACGTGACAAACCCACGACAGTTGGCGCCCACCGTGGGGCCTGCGGTCAAGAGCGTCACGTTCCGCGCAGGATCCATGAAGGGAGCTGAAGATCTTGTTGTTGGCCGTATCATCACGGTCAATGGCACACCCCTCATTGACGATTCAAGCTGGGGGCCGGAAGCTGACTACCTGGAAACCGGCCACATCATCCCGTTTGGATCTGTCCATGTCTTCGTCGGCTTCATTGGCGGCGAGTCAGAGGATCCATCGCAACATGGCGACTCAGAAGAAGGAGTCGCGGTAACAGTGGACCAAGAAGAAGAATCTATCAACTACGAGTCGCTGCCTCTTGAAGACGAAGAAGGCCAATCCATTGAGTATGTCCTTGAGGAAAGGCTATGCGGAGGCCCTGTGGATGGTGGCTCGCCCTCTGTAGAAGATCGGCACGTTGAAGGGGTCTACAGGACCACAGAAGCGGACGAAGGGCTGGGCATGCCACCAGGCAGCTTAGCCCCCACACCGCCGGAAGCAGCAGAACAAGCCGCGCTAGACGCATCAGGAGTCGCGGCATCCGCTGCGATGACGCCAGGAGTCGCGGCCTCAGGAGTCGCAAACAGAGAGACTCCACCTGGAGTTGCGCCTGCGGAATCAGGGTCAAGGGTAGCCCCCAACGCAGCGGTCACGCCGCCACAGGGAAGCGTGTTGCTTACGCCAATATCTGCGGTTAACGCGGCTGCTAGGGTGACAGAATTGGAGGCTACCAGGATCGGGCTATATGATGAAGTCCAGAGAATCGCGGATGAGAGAGCCAGGTTGGCGCGTGAGGAACAGCGCCTCCAACAGGAGCAACTGCGACTCATCGAGGAAACCAATACTCTGCAAGGAGTACAGGCCACCTTGCCACACAGACGCCATGCGAGTCGCCTGCAGCCAGGAACAGTAAATCCTATGGAGCTGTTCCAATCGCCTACCGCTGAACCAACAATCGCGGTTCCGTCAGTCGCCACCAACACGATCCCATCAGTCGCCACCAACACAGCGCACCCGGTCGCATGGTCAGGGGTCGCACAACCTTCAGTCGCGGTACCCACACACATGGCACCGTCTGCCATGGTTATGCGGTCCGTGGCCCCGTTAGCTGCGCCAGCGGTTCAAGCAATCGCTGTACCATCAGTTGTACCAGCGGTTCCATCTTTCGCAGCACCAAGAGCAGCGGAGATACCTGGATCAAGGGCCATAGTACAGGCTAACAACAGGGCCATGATGCCCCCGCCATTGCCGCAGCCAACCTTTGTTCAGCAGTCGCCACAGCAGCCTCAAAGGTTCCACACGCCGCAAGGACATTATGTTAGCCCAGTGGAGAATCTCTTTGCGGCTACAAACATCTTGGCCAGGTTAGCGCCAGCAGGAAACACCAATGGACAGAGAGGCAGGCGCCATTGAGATGCTGAGCACAGCAGTAATACAGCAGGCAAATATGTCCGAACACGCGGGACGGCTGCACTCCACCCCTACAATAGCAGAGCAACGGCGGAGAGAAGCATCCACGCGGAATCGCCGCACGTTGCGACTTCAAGTTCGGCTAGGCGACAAAGGGAAGATCAACCTGCGGCTCAAAATCAACCTCAGCAAGTTCAACCCATAGAAGTTGTGCAGCCGCGCGCGGCGGCTAATCCAATAGGAAGGCCAGCTTCGTCCAATCTATCGTCGCGACTCAAAGGCCCAGTCTGTTTCAGCGAAAGAATCAGGTCTGAACCGTTTCCTGCAGATTTCAAAGGGCCTCGCAAGGTCGCCAACTACAACGCAAGCATGGACCCTGTTACTTGGCTCAACAATTACGAGATGGGCATGAGCATCCTAAACGCATCCGAAGAGATCTGCGCACGTTACCTAAACATGATGTTAGAAGGCGCAGCTCACATATGGCTGCAAAATTTGCCGCCAAATTCAATAAACTCTTGGGATGAGATGAAGGAAGCTTTTATCAAGAATTTCCAAGGAACATGCAAGCGACTCTGCAGCATAGAGGACCTTGAGCGTTGTGTACAGAAGGAAGGCGAGTCGAGTCGCCACTGGATGAGAAGGGTCGCAGAAATCATACATTCCTCAGATAACATACCACCCAGTTCAGCAGTCCTTGTCATGGAGAAAAATTGCAAATTTGAGCCGCTGGTCCACAAACTAGGTCGCATGAAGGACAAAGTCAAGAGCCTAAGCGAGGTAATGGCGGCGGCCAACAAGTATGCTAGCTCGGATAAAACCAGGGATGCATCTGATGGGGAGGAAGAGGAAAATACTGGCAAGGGAAAGAAGGCCAGTAGCAAGCCTCAACAACAGCAAGCTAGCAATGCCAATGCGAGTTATAACAAGCGCAAAAACGAGGAAGGAAACTCAGGGTTAGTCGCAAATACGAACACTCGTTACAAACAAAGCAGCGGCAGAGGAAGGAATTTTCACCCAGTTAACTTGGAAGAGGTTTTTAACCGCCCCTGCGACATCCATATAGGAAAAGATGGGAAACCACCCAACCACACAAAGGCACAGTGTTATCATTACAAAAAGTGGAAGGATGGGCAACCACTCAACACAAACAACAATCATCAAAACAATGAGGGAGGTAACCACGGCGGAGGCAACAACAGCAACAACGCCGTCCCAAATCCGCAGCCAGATCAGCCACAGTTCCCAAAACAGTTGGGTCAGTATCATACCATTGTGGTGAATACTTCAAGGAGGGAACAAAAGCTGCGACGACGCAATCAGGCTGTTAACGCCATAGTACCAGCCGTCCCACAGTGGCTAAAGTGGTCCGAGCAGCCAGTAGTTTGGAGCCGCGAGGATCACCCAGGAGAAATAAATGAAGAGGGCAAACTCGCGCTGGTGGTTGCCCCTCAAGTCGCAGGGTACAAGTTGAGCAAAGTACTGATGGATGGAGGCAGCAGCATCAATATATTATACTATGAAACCTTCAAAAGAATGAACCTCCAAGAAAAGCAGCTACACCCATCAAGAACAACGTTTCACGGTGTCGTGCCAGGCATATCAGCTCAGCCATTGGGGCGAGTCAACTTGGAGGTCGCCTTTGGGACACAAAGCAACTTCAGGAGCGAGTACATCTGGTTCGAGGTTGTAGATTTCCAGAGCCCATATCATGCGCTGTTTGGCAGAGAAGCATTCGCAAAGTTTATGGCTAGGCCGTGCTATGTGTACCTAAAGCTTAAAATACCAGGCCCCAGGGGAGTCATCACCATCAATGGCGACAAAAGAATAGCTCAAGAATGCGAAGAAGGCGACAAGGCCATGGCCAGAGCAGCTTGCATCGCAGAGAGCGCGCCCATGCGCGAGTTGCAGGAGAATTTTGATGACATCGTGAAGGCAAAGAGGCACCTGCCTGACTTGCGACTTCAGATTACGGCCGCAAGGGAGGCAAGGAAGTCAAAGGCTACAAGCCATTGCCAATAAGGACACATCCCAGGCATTGCGAGTTGCCATCAGCAGCCGCAACAAAACCATTAAGAGTTTACATCATCAAGCTGGCCACTCAGGGCTAAAAACTTCACTTCTGATCGCCACCAGGCGCGATCGACCCATTTCTGGTCGCCACTCAGGCGCGACCGACCCAATGTAACACTTCTGATCGCCACCAGGCGCGATCGACCCATTTCTGGTCGCCACTCAGGCGCGACCGACCCAATGTAACACTTCTGGTCGCCACCAAGGCGCGACCGACCCATTTCTGGTCGCCACTCAGGCGCGACCGACCCATGTAACATCTCTGGTTGCCACCTAGGCGCAACCGACCCAAGCATCACTTCTGGTCGCCACCTAGGCGCGACCGACCCTATGTATCATATAATGATTCTGAAATAAAGCATCTCAAACTACCAATTGAGTTGTGAGTCTTTTATTTTTTAATCATTGGTTCCTTGGGGGCGGCAGCTTTTTAGCGCGGCCTATTCCTTGGGATCGCCAAACAAGTGGCATTTATCGTGATTATACTCAACCTCTCTTGGATGCGACTTGCACTATGCGGCCAAAGTACTGGGGGTGCGGCGTCAATCGAGTTTGATTGCCTATCATGGCCGCTCTCGACCCTGAACACGCACTTTTTACCTGGGAAATACTGAGCCGCGCAAGGGCCTAAGTGAGGAAAAACCGAGACAAATCATAAGGACCAGCCTATTGGTCGAAACATGTACTGCTGAGAGTACTTAAGCAAACCATAACATTGTCTTATGACACATAAATTCTAACAATTATTACAGGCCGCTAAGGGCCAAGATCATAAAACCATTGTTTCTCTTCTTCATTTGTGCGCAGCTTTTGGCCTGTGGGAAGGAGGAACAGGCGGCTTACCAAGCTTGCCAGAAGGAGCAGTCGCAGGCTCGCTGGACGGTTTCTCCGTCGTGGGCTTGGGGGCTGCAGAGCTGGAAACACCCGGTGAAGGGTTCTTCTCCTGCGGGATCACCGCACTGGATGATGGAGCGGGTAACTTCTCCCATCTGCTTCCATCTGCATTATACTTGCCCATATAGGTCGCAAGATCTATCCCCTCCACCAGCTCAGTCGCATGGCCGCGCATGTCCTTCCAAGTCGCCGAATATTCTGAGGCCTTCAGCTCGGTGCCATCCACTTTCTTCGAGGGCCTGCCTTGTGCAACCTTGGCAGCATCAAAAGAAGGATAATATGTCTTGGCCAAAGCAAGAACATGAGCCGCACCGGTGCGAGCTGAGGATTCTTTCCAGTCCAAAAAATATTGAGGCGCCTTGAGCAGTCTCTTCAAAAGTCCCTCAGCATCAGCAGGAGCAGGCTTTTTCGGCAGAAGACAGGTGGACAGCGATCTCATGGCATCGCAAGCTTTTCGCGAAAACTCACGGATATACTCCAGCTGTTCTTGAGTACTGCCGCGCTGCAACGCGGCATCTTCACCTACATCGAGGCATGTCTCCGTCAGCTCTACAATATACAGGCAAAGATAGTAGAGAAAACAGATGCAGATATGAGTCGCAACACATACCAGTTAACTCTTGAGTCATGATGCAAACTTTGGCGTGGACAAGGTTATGGGCATCAGAAACTTTTTTCAACTTTTTCTCAAGCTCGCCAATGGCAACAGCCTTGAGCCTTGCGTCCTCGTTGGCTACAGCGATGGCGTCTTTCTGAGCACTGATTTGGAGGTCCAGCTGCTGGACCCTCTCTTGGAACTTCTCTTCAACCGTTTTAAGCCGCAGCTCGGTGGCTTTGGCTTGTTCAGATAATTTGAAGCTTTCATCAGATAGCTCGCCCATCCTGGCTTCCCTCTTCTTCAGCTCAACGTCACGCTGGCCAAGGAGCTCGCGCAGCCTCTCCAGTTCAGAAGGAGTCTCCCCCAACTGCTTTTCCAAGGCGACTTTGCGCTGTTATGGAGCTTAGTTCCTCCTACAAAGAGTACATCAGTTAGTAAGTACATATCAACAGCTAAAAGAGAAGCATCAAGTCTCCCTTTACAGTCAAAGAAGAAACTTGATCCTTGGGGGCTAGAGACAGATAAGTGGAGACAGAAGTTTACCTTATAAGCCGCAGACAGGTCAGACAGCGCCTTGCGGAGCTCCATGGCTTGCTTGTCATTTGAGGCAATGATGGCCTCTGACAGTTTCTCAGCGCGGCTCATGGAGGAGGAGGAAGCAACCTCAGCACGCAGAATTGGCGACCGCAGGCTATCAGCCGCTGGCGATTCAATCACCGGCGCATCAGCAATTATGGAGGAAGGGTTGACCTTCTCCACGTCTTGGATCGTAAGGGGATCGTTCCGTCCCAGAGCCACCTCTTGGGTAGCTGTGTCAGAACAGAGGCCGCAGCCAAGTCATCAGTGGTGGCCACGCCCTCCACCATGGCGGTATGAGCCGCAGGTGATAAACGCGGCTCAACGGGGTTTCAGAAAAACTCCAGGTTCAGTCGCGGATTTAACCGCACTTCTGCAAAAAGCAAGGGCATTGTGTGAAGAAGAAGCACATAAACCAGAATAAAAGTGTTATAAGCGCAAGGAAAGTCACTAACTCTGGAGCCATCTTCACAAGGCCATAAGCTCGTCACTTGACGGTGATGACAGGCCTTGGGTCCCAGAATCTACGAGCAGAAGTTTGCGTGTCAGTAGAGGAAAAAGAATAAGCATTCAAGATGTCAAGACAGCAGAAATTACCAGAATGGGGACCCATATCTTCTTCAGTTGAGGCGGTGGGTTTGTACACACGCCTGGCAGCGGAGGAGGTCGCGCCCGTAGCAGGCTTGCGGCGCTTCGTGGCCTCAGGATTTTCCAGAGCATCAAGCTCTGGCTCCTCACGAGATAGCCTCTTGGAGGCTCTACGGGGAGTTGGTCCAGCCGCGGCAGCAGAACTCGCGGCTGGCACTGGACTGTCATCCTCGTCCAGTTCAGTCTCTTCACCTTCTGAGGCCGCAGAGGCGACAGAGGGGATCAGCAGTTTCGCTGCCCTCTAGAGCGGGCAGCAACTTCTTTCGTGTGGCACGCTTGGGAGCAGCAGTGCCGGCGTCGGTCGCAGGCAGCGACCAGTAATTCTCATCAGCCTGGATCAGGAAGATATAAGTTGCAGTATTAAGAAAGGAATGCGACTCAACTACAAAGGCGAAAAGACAGAGAAGAGGAGTTACCTCAAAAGGCTTGTTGTTAACGCTGAAAGGGGCAAGCCCCACCTTGTCAAAGGAGATGTCCTTCTCCTCAGTCACGCGGGTGACGAATTCCACCCAATCCTCAGGCCTCCAGTCCGCAGCCTTGATGCGATCGACGTCAGCAGAGGTGCCTGTGCACTCAAGGAAGGATCGCTGTCGTGGACTCACGGGCTGGACGCGCCATTTGGTCCAGCAAGAGAGAAGATCAAGGCCAGTAAGACCATGACCTATTAAGGCGCGGACCTTGATCAGCGACTCATTGATGAAGGGCATGGCCGAGTCGCGAGGCTTTGATTTCAGTGCCTCGGTAGGCACGAAGGTGGTGTTGGACCAGGAGGGGAGACGAGTTTCGCCCTCCGGAGAAGTATCTTGGCAGTAGAAAAAGGATTTTTGCCAAGACCTGGGCCGATTTGCCAGGGCCAGCTTGGGAAGAACAGAGTTTCGATGGCGTTGAAGAGAGATGGCGCCTACCTGAACATAGGCGCCACCCTTGCAGACAAGTTGGCTGTTGCAGGTGAAAGAGGCCAGCCACAGATCGATGTTGGGGGCTATACCAAGATAGTCCTCGCACAACACATGAAAATTGCTCACCTGGAGCATTGAGTTGGGCCCGATGTCGTGAAGACGGAGGCCTAGGCGTTGCAGCAGATTGCGGAAGAAGGGAGAACCTGGCGGCGTGAATCCACGCTCCACGTGTTCCACGAACATTACCAGTTCGTTGGGCTTGGGGCGCGGCTCGATTTCATCGCCTGGCGCCCGCCAGACGCCGTCCTCCTTCGGCGGCAAGAAGCCAGCTTCGGCCAGATCCGCAAGAGTTTCCTCCGTCACCCAGGATCCTTCCCAGTTGCAGGAGATCTGCGCTTATCGTCAGATGGCTTTGCCTTGGGCGCCATTGCGAAGAGGAGATTGGATTGGGGAACTAAGCTCGGATTGAGGAAGAAGACGGCGCGGCTAGGGATGAGGAGATTGCAAGGGCAAGTGAATAATGACCTAGGTGGCCGCAGCTTATAACTGAAGGGACCCGCAACTAACGGCACAATCTGCGCTCGCAACCAACGGCACAATTTGCGCCCGCAAAACGAGTAACGGTCCGCAATTAAAGGAAACAGAATATTTCCAGAAGGGGAGATGAGTCGCGCAGATAAGTCACAGCTCTGAATCGCATAAGTCAGAAGATTGGTCAGAACGTTTGCAGTGCGGCTCAGTGACCATTTCAAAGGTCAGAAGATTCTCACCGTAAAGTCCTAACCAATCTTGGGGGCTAATGTCGGGGGAATACTTTCTGGATTAACCCGGCCCAGTGCGACTTACTCGCACGGACAAAGGCCCACTTGGGAGCAAGCCCAGTATTAAAACCGCCATAAGGGAAAGATCTAGAAGACGTATCCCGGAGGACGTGAAGACCAAGTAGTCTCCAAATAGACCTCGGTGGACGTGTTACTTGTGGGGAAAGTTTCCTTTGTAACCTGACGAGCCTCTGTGTATATAAAGAGGAGTCGCAGGACTTAGAGAGGGTCAAGCTATCAAGCCCAAAACCCTAGCTCATACGGCGAGTACCAGATCGGATCGCCTCCATTGTAACACCTCGATTATCATGTCAATACCAATCTAGGGTAGGCAGGAAGTAGGTCTTTTACCACACATTGAGGGGGCCGAACCTGGGTGATTCTGTGTTGATCTTTGTTCCTGCGATCCCAAGCTCGTAGATGCTTGACTCGCGTAATCCCACACCTACGAAGTCATCCATGACACCTGACGTGACAAACCCACGACAACCGCAGCGTTAGTCTTGTGTTTTCCCTCTTAACTGATATTGTTCTTGTGCAGACCTCACGAGGGGTTTCTGAACCTTTTCCTCTCCAGGCGCCCCGAGGAGCCAAAGCGTCGGAGGCTCCGGAGACTTGGAGAGATCCCCAGCATTGCAGCGGCGTCTGTAGCGCCTACGGCTGAGGTGGTGCCTCACGAGGCCACCGCTTCTTCTCCGAGACTGCGGCGCCGCCTCCTGAGGCGGAGGAGCGCCACGAGGAGGAGGAGGAGGCTGAGGTGATGGTGCCGCCAACTGCGCGGCCTGACGCCTCTCCTGTGCGGCAGGAGAGGGTGACGGAGGAGAATGCGGTGAGGACCGCGTCGCTGGCGAAGGAACGCGTGGCGGAGACAGCGGCGTCGGCGGAGACGCGCGCTGATGTTGAGATGGAGGAGGCTACCATGCTGTCGCCTCCACCAAGCGTGGGCCCTGAAGAGCAGGCGATGGACACTGAGGCTGCCGCGGGGGCGGCCTCAGTAGAGAAGACCAACCCTGCCCCTCGGGGAGAAGAAAGTGCACCCCAGGGGCAGAAAGATGGTGGGGCTGATGGCAAGGGCGCTTCGAGCCCCCAGAAAGCCCCCAGCGTGGAAGAAGAGGGAGGCTCTCACCAGAGCCCCTAGGCGCGCCTCGAGGCTACTCCGAGCCCAAGGCATGACATTCCAGAGTCCTCGGCAGGCGCCGGCGCCGCTAGACCTTCTGGTGAGACATGGGCCTTAGTCCTGCGGGGTCGGCGCCCGGTTGCGGCTCGCCGAGATGCTGTCCTTCGCTCGGCGAGGGAGGTGCTCGACGGGCTTGAGGCCCAGCTCGCCGAGGAAGACCGCGCCAGGGCGGAGGAGGACGCCGAGCTTGCGCGGGGCTGGGCCTGCCTCCAGGAGACCGTGGAGCGCTGCCGCCGGAAGGATGAGGCGGCCCAGGCGCAACGCAAGGCGGCGCTACGCTCTGCTGAAGAGATCCGCATCAGCGTGGTCCGCGAGGCTGAGGAGACCCTTGCGGACTTGAGTGCTAGGCGCGAGGCTCTCGAGGCGGAGACTGAGGCCAAGCACCAGGAGCTGGCGGCGCGCGAGGCGGCGGTCTCCACCAAGCACCAAGAGCTTGTTGACCGTGAGGCGGGGATCATCGCCGAGTCAGAGAACGTTCGGCAGAGCCTGGAGAGGTTCCGTGAGGACCTGCGCATCCACGAAGGGCTGATCATGCAGCGCGGGCAGAACTCGACTCCCGTGAGCTTGAGCTGCGCAAGCGCGAGGAGCAGGTAGAAAAGATCGAGAAGGATCAATCCGCACAGCGGGAACACCTGGAGTCTCGCGAGAGCAAGGTGACCCAGGACGAGGAGTTCTACCAGAAGCGCCTCGTGCAGACCAACGAGAACCTCCGCAAGAAAGAGGAGAAGATGGCGGAGGAGTCCGCGACCAGGGAGAAACTCTTCTGTGACCAATGCTCCAAGGGGTTCGTGGAGAAGGCCAAGAAGCAGGAGGATCGCTTCACGATGAAGCGACTTGACTCCCGCCTCCAAGCTGCAGTGGAAGCCCAGAAGCGCGCGGAGCAGGACTGAAAGGGCATGGCGCCCCTATGTGTGGTTTTGGTAATTAATGACAATCCCTATGGACTAATGGTTGCATTGAGTTTTACTTATAGTGTTTGTCCATAGATCATGCTTGAACTCCATATGATTGGATTCAAGGTTGATGCCACGAACATATTGATATAATGAAGTATTTGGCATCAAGATCATCGAGTTGAGCATATTGCAAGTATGTCTTGAAGAAAAGGATTATGTGATCATTCATGATTATCTTCAAGACATCATCTATTCAAAAGAGAAGAAAAGATACAAGGTTGATCAAGATATTAATCAACACACAAAGCTACAAAATGTACCAAGTGGGATCATGTATCTCTTGGTATGGTAAGCAATTGTCCATATAGCTTTGTGAACTAACCCATGATATGTGTGTTGCATTTCTATGTGTGGTTAGGTATCTTTCTGTAGGCTTGTATAGCCCATGGACGATGACGTCAGTTGGTGATCGTCATCAATGTTGAGAAGCGCAAGTTCAAGAGGAGCATCTCGAAGAAATCCTAGGCTTGAA
Source organism: Poa pratensis (assembly GCA_947311845.1). Classification (NCBI taxonomy): domain Eukaryota; kingdom Viridiplantae; phylum Streptophyta; class Magnoliopsida; order Poales; family Poaceae; genus Poa; species Poa pratensis. The sequence continues at coordinate 43,952,525 of CAMZMU010000033.1, read as the reverse complement.
GCTTGCCACCCATTTAGAGATAATGATCATGTGAAGATGTGCCTAAGAGAGGCTCTCCCATAGTGGAGTATGGGGGAGCAATGTTTGAGTCTTCACCAAGCGAAGCGCAATCAAGAAAGGTGGTCCACTTGAAGAGATCAAGATCGACGTCATCTAGCTCAAGTGGAATGCGCAAGGCAAAGTTATGATAGGGTTTCTATTTTACCGGTCTCGTGGTGCTAGTTGGGAGACCGGGTTATAGGATTGATACCGTACTATCAAGAGGGGCTCTCGACTAAAGCTTAAGCGTATCAGTTGGAGAGAGCTCTAACCTTTGCATACTTGGCATCATCATCTTTCTTGGTTCTTATTTGGATTTTCTCCTTGTTGGGTTTTGGTGCTTGTTGTGATCTTCATGACAAGCCCAAGTTCTCCGAAAACGGATTTCGTATGGAAAACTTGTTGTGTTTTCGGGTTGGAAATATTATCGGTCCACCTTCGAGATAGGGTCCACACCTTCCCATGTGTGGTATCCCCTCTATATTTGTGACCCTTAATATTTCTTGTCGTTTCCTTTCCAACAGAATTGGTTTCACCTGTTTTGGAGTTCGAACGAGAAAGTTATTGCATTTCAGGTTTTGCTGTTCTGTCAAGATTTGCTCAAGCAGGGGAATCGGATTATCCGGTCCTAGCCTACTCGGATTATCCGATTCTCAAGATTGCTCGATTTCGGCTAAGGACTTTTAAAACAATGCATACTGGAGTTTTTCGGAATATCCGATCAAGCTGATTCGGAATATCCGATTCTTAAGTTTTTTCTCGAAATTGGCTAAGGACTTCTTGCTGCCTGTTTTGTGGTGTACTGAAGTTTTTCAGAAGATCCGATATAGGTCTACCCGGATTATCCGACTGTGCCGGATTATCCGATACTTTGTGTTTTGGACTATCCGATCCAGTCGGATTATCCGATCATGACTTATATCGGAATATCCGATTTTTCTGTCTGCAACGGCTCTTTTCTGTTAGGGGTATAAATACCCCTCCACCTACCTCCAGCCATCTAGCTTTGCTGAGCACGAATTTGAACCCCATTGTTGACCTTCTTGAGCTTAGCTATCTCTCAATCCCTCCATGATTCTTGCCTCCATTTACTAGGAAAAGAGAGAGGAGATCTAGATCTATTGTTCCACCAATCCATCTCTCCTCTAAGTGAGGGAAGCCTTTGGATCTAGATCTTGGAGTTCCATTTGTTGGGTTCTTCCTTGTTCTTCCTCTCTTCTCCCCCACAAGCATTAGTTGCTTTTGGTGGGATTTGGGAGTGAAGGATTTGACCACCTCTAGTGGTCTTGCCTTCATTGCATCGGTTGCATCGGTTTGAGTTCTCCACGGTGATACGTGGAAATCAAAGTTTAGAAGCTTGTTACTCTTGGGTACTTGGGGTGCCCTAGAGCTTGTCCTCTTGGGTACTTGGAGTGCCCTAGACGGTCCTTGTTGATCTCGGAGTTTTGGTGGCTCGCGGGATAGTTGGGAGCCTCCAATTAAGTTGTGGAGTTGCGCCCCAACCTTGTGATTCTTGTGGCTTTGGGAGCCACGGGAATTCGGTGAGAACCTCCAATTAAGTTGTGGAGTGTGCCTCATCCTTGTACGGGTTCGGTGACCAGCCTTAAGTGTCCCAGAGTGGTTCGTGGCACTCCACATTGGTGGAGGCACGAAGGAGATTACGGTGTGCCATTTGACGGCTATTCGGAGATCACTTTGTGACTCCGCACCGCTCCAACGGAGACGTAGCTTCCATTTGGAATTGAACTTTGGGATAAATCATCGTCTCCAAGTGCCTCGGTATTTCTATAACCGAGCTTCTTACTTATGCAATTTACTTTGTGATAGCCATCGAGCTTGAAGTAATATATCTTGCCATCACTTAGATGTTTATCTTGATTAGCATAAGTTGTTGGTGCACATAGGTAAACCTAGCTTTGTTTAGGTTTTGTGCTTGATAAATTAACTGCTAGTTTTATTCCGCATTTATTCAAGCCTAAACCATAGAAGAATTTTAATCGCCTATTCACCCCCCTCTAGGCGAAATCCGTGTCCTTTCAAGGACCTTGCTTCCTTGACGCAGGACATGACCGAGATGCAGCAGCAGGTGGGGCCTATTGTAGAGCTTGTCGAGGAGGCTCGGCAGAGCGCTCTGGCTGCGCAGGTCCTGTCGCGCCAGTGGGAACGCATGTTCCTCTCCTTGGTGAGCCGTGCGCGGACCGTCGCGGGCCGCTTGGGAACCGAGGCCCCCGTACTCCCTGCCGAGGGGAACTCTGACGTCGCCACCTATCTCGGCTTCTTCGAGCAGCTCCTCACCAGCCTTGAGGAGGTCGTGACGAGCCTCGATGACCTGGTCGACAACGAGAGCCGCGAGCTCCCTGGCGTCGCGGTCGGCCAAGTCTTCGCCAACCTCGCGCACCTCCACCCTGGCATTGACTTCGCGGTCGTGACGGAGACCCTGGATCAGAAGCTCGCCTCGAAGCTGGACGCCTCGGTGTGGGATGACGTGGAGAAGTACGTCCAGCGCTTCAGGAGGGTCGAGGACGACTCGGCCCAGGAGGGCGCCGGCGAGGAAGGTGCTGTGGAGGAGTACGACGAGGCTGAAGATGGCGAGGACGACGACAGCCCTGCTGCGTGAGCCGCTCCTGTGGAGTGCTGTGCCTGGAGCACCAGTTATCTTAGGATTTGCCATTTCCGTTTTGTAATGATTTGTAAAGACACTTTTGTTTCATGCAAGTGTGAGCGCCCCTCGGGAGGCCTTTTATCTGTTCCCTCATGTCTTTTTCGCTCTACGTCGTTAGGACCCTGCTTTCAGCGCAAATAGCACCGCCGCTTCGGTATGCCGGAGTCAGGGCTCGACAAGGCCGGGGGTGCGTAAGGCTTAGAGAGGTAAGAGCTCTCGAGGCACGATGCTCGGGAGCTCCCCTTTGACGTTCAAGCAGCCCATGAGGCGTAAGAGAGAAAAGAGAGGCTCGAGGGCGACAAAACCAGCGAGAGGGAAAAAACTCGTGAGGCATAAGTTCTGGACTTAGCTTTTGCGATACTTTTGGCTGGTAGAGGGTGTTGTGTTCCTGGCGAGGCATTTCCCCTCTCGAGGTTGCCTGAGGCTGGTTTGGAGCTCCGCAGCCCTGTAGGGCATCTTGTTCCCTGCGTTGGAGAGAGAGGCATACCCACAAGCAGTGCATGGTTGTACAATTCACGCGCGCTCATAGGTTTCCTCATGGGTATCTCACGAGGAGAGTAAGCACCAAGGTCCTTGGTGAGGTGACGTGCATGGGAGCTAGCCCACGAGTCAGAGCTCTTTGGTGAGATAACGGTCGTGGGCGGAGAACCACGAGTTAGAGCTCGGATCCTTTGGGTTTTGCGATGCTGCTGGGATGCTCCCGAGACACAGGCACCGTGCTCAGCCCTCGCTCGCGAGGTGTGCATGGGGAAAAATGTGAGTGCGAATGAATGTAAGAAAGACAAACTCACCAAGCAATATTACATAACGGCGCCGAGGCGCAAAAGGTTCATGATGACCTGAAATTGTTCATTACATTTGGCGAGGCCAAGACAAGGTCCGCCATGTCTGGGCATGGGGTTCCACATGGAGTGGCTGAGACTTCTCGCGGCCCCTGGCGACGCGTTGTAGAGAGCTCTCAGTGGAGATGGCCCTCGTGAAGGGAAAGCTTGGTGAAGCTGGGAGGTGAAGATGCGTGCTTCCCTCTTGAGACAAAAAATGCCTGCCACGATGTGATCACGGGTAAAACTTGCGTAGATGTTCGATGTTCCATGGGTTCTTGACCGGGTGCCGTCCTCCGTGTCGAGCCGTACTGCGCTGGGCCTGGCGATGTGCGCGACCCTGTAGGGGCCTTACCACATAGGTGAGAGCTTGTGGAGGCCTTCCCTGGAGAGTATCCTCCTCAGTACGAGATTGCCTGTCTCGAGGGTGCGCGGGCGGATGTGGCGGCTGTGGTAGCGGCGCAGATCTTGTTGGTACTTTGACGCCCGGAGGGCGGCACGGCGACATAGCCCATCAAGCAGCAGCAGGTCATCGTTGTGGAGCTCCTCTTGATCGTCCTCGTAGAAAGCAAGGATCCGTGGGGACCCATGCTTGATCTCGGTGGGGAGGACTGATTCAGCGCCATAGACGAGGGCGAACGACGTTTCTCCAGTGGGCTTCGTGGCGGTGGTACGGATGGACCAGAGCACTGAGGGGAGCTCTTCAATCCAGTTCTTGCCGTGCGCCTTGAGGTGGTTGAAGCTTCTTGTCTTGAGGCCCTTGAGCACTTCAGCATTCGCACGCTCAGCCTGCCCATTGCTTCGTGGGTGAGCCACCGAGGCGAAGCAGAGCCGGGTGCCGAGGCTCTCGCAGCAGGCCCTGAAGATGCCACTGGTGAACTATGACCCGTTGTCGGTGATGATGTGATTGGCACGCCAAAGCGACAGGCTAGGCCTCTGATGAATTTCACCGCTGATCTCGCCGGGATGCTGCGCACCGCTTTGACCTCCGCCCATTTGGTGAACTTGTCAATGGCGACGTAGAGGTAGCGGTAGCCCCCGCTGGAGCGTGGGAATGGTCCCAGGATGTCGAGCCCCCAGACCGCGAAGGGCTAGGAGAGCGGATGGTCTGGAGCCCCAGTGCAGGCTGGTGGACTTGCTTGGCATGGAACTGGCATGCCTCGCAAGCCTGGACAACGGTGGTTGCGTCTTGAAGCACTGAGGGCCAGTAGAATCCACTCCTGAAGACTTTCCCCGCAAGGGTGCGTGACGATGAGTGGTGACCACATTCTCCACTGTGTATGTCCTTGATCAGCTGGCGGCCTTCTTCAGGGGGGACGCATTTTAGTGCAACTCCATTTGGGCGGTTGCGGTACAGGTCTCCCTCGTGAAGGCAGTATGACTTGGCCTGTCGAGCAATTCTCTCTGCTTCTGCATCCTCTTCGGGAGGACTCCGTCCCTGAGGTACTCCTTGAGCTCATTGATCCAACCCGTCTCTTGATGCGTCATGGCCAACAGCAGGCGTTCTCCTGAGGGTGGGCCGCAGCTCGGTGCTCCAGATGTTGGTGCTGGTGGGAGCTCTTCATCAGTGTCCATGCTGACCGCTTCTTTTGGTTGTTTCACTGACGCCCTGGTGAGCCTCTCCTCGAACACGCCTGCCTGCTGGGCCTCTTTGCGTGATGCGCGCCTGGCGATGTCGTCGGCCTCCTGGTTCTCCCTTCGCGGGATGTGCCTGAGCTCCATCCCCTTGAAGTGCTTCTTGAGCTTGCGAACCTCCTCGAGGTAAGCGGTCATGTGACCGTCCTTAGGCGTGTAGCTCTTTTTGGAGAAGTTGACGAGGAGCTAGGAGTCACCCTTGATGAGTAAGTGCTTGATGCCGAGGGCGATTGCGGCTCTGAGCCCGGCGAGGAGGTCCTCGTACTCGGCGATGTTGTTGGAGACCTTGTCAGTCGTGAAGCACAGCAGGACGGCGTAGTAGAGCTTGTCGCCCTTGGGTGAGGTCAGGACGATGCCAGCCCCTGCGTTCTGGCATGCGAATGCCCCGTCGAAGTGCATGGTCCAGTGGCTTGGCACTTTGTCTCCAGCTGGCGTGGTTTCTGCCTCATGAGGCTCTTCTTGCTGCGTGTCCGTCCACTCGGCGACGAAATCCGCCAATGCCCTTCCCTTGATGACCCTGGTGGTGTCGAAGCGCAAGCTAAAAGGTTGCAGCTCAATATTCCATCCTGCGACGCGATCGGTGGCGTTTGGGTTGCGCAGGATTTGCTCCAGAGGGAATGATGTGACCACCGTGATGGGGTGGCCCTGGAAGTAGTGGCGCAGCTTCCTGGAAGAAATGAGGAGCGCGAGGAGGAGCTTCTGCTGCATAGTGTAGCGCTCGCGAGCGTCCCGTAGCACCGTGCTGACGAAGTAGACGGGATGCTCGACGAGCGTTGTCGATGGCGATGCAGCACTGGGCTCCTCGGGGACCCTGCCGAGGCTCTCTTGAGGCGAACCCTCGGCGAGGGTGCCTTCTGGTTGCGCGGGCTTGACATGAGGCTCGGGGCCTGAAGAGGGTGCTTCCTTATCGGGGGATCTGGGCTTGGCGTGGCGGTGTCCTTCTTGGCGAGGACTGGCTCCTCCCTTTCTGCCACCAAGGCTGCGCTTACTGTTTGTGGAGTGGCCGAAAGGTACAGCTTCAGATGCTCGCCAGGCCTTGGGGTAACCATGATAGGTGGGCTAGACAAGTACTTCTTCAAGTCTTCAAATGCTTTATCCGCCTCTGGCGTCCACTTGAATGTGCCAGACCGCTTCATGATCTTGAAAAATGGCAGAGCCCTCTCGCCGAACTTGGAGATGAACCGGCCTAGGCTGGCCATGCATCCCGCTAGGCACTGCATGTCCTTGAGGCGACGAGGTGGCTGCATTTCTTCTATGGCCTTGATCTTGTCAAGATTTGCTTCTATGGTACCCCAAAGACGCACTTGGCGGGTTCAACTTGATGTTCACCTTGCGCAGGTTGGCAAAGGTCTCCTCGAGATCCTCCATGAGGGTGTGCTCTTCGCAGGTCTTGACCACGATGTCATCGACGTAGGCTTATGCGTTTCTTCCCATCTGAGCCCCCAAGGCCTTCCTCATGAGCCTCTGGAAGGTGGCACCGGCATTCTTCAAGGCAAAGGGCATGCAGACGTAGCAATACACACCGCAAGGGGTGAGAAATGCTGTCTTCTCCTCGTCCTCCTTCGCCATCTTGATCTGGTGGTAGCCTGAGAAGGCATCCAGAAAACGGAGGAGGTCGCAGCTGGCGGTGGAGTCCACGATCTGGTCTATTCGAGGCATGGGGTACGGGTCCTTGGGGCAGGCCTTGTTGAGCTCGGTGTAGTCGATCCAGAGCCTGCCGTCCCGGTGTGCTTGGGAACGACCACCGTGTTGGAGAGCCATGTGGGGTGTGGAACTTCTCGGATTATGTGTGCTTCTTTCAACTTCTCTACTTCCTTGATGATGAACTCTTGCTTCTCTGGCACCTGGCGCCGTGCTTTCTGCTTCACGGGGCATGCATTTGGATACACGGCTAAGTAGTGCTCGATCACCTCCCTCGGTACTCCGGACATCTCTGACGGTGTCCATGCGAACATGTCAGAGTTTGCCCTGAGGAAGGCGACGAGCGCGCTTTCCTATTTGGGAGGCAAGCCAGCGCCTATGGTGACGCTAGCCCCCGAGCCGCTGGCGTCCAGCGACAACTTCTTCGTGGCTGCCTGTTGATACGTCTCAAACGTATCTATAATTTTTGATCTTCCATGCTTGTTTTATACCAATTGCTACATGTTTTGCATCTACTTTATATCACTTTTATACATTTTTTGGGACTAACCTATTAACAAGATGCCGAAGTGCCAGTTCCTGTTTTCTGCTGTTTTTGTATTGCAGAAAAGCTAGTCTGGAAATATTCTCGGAATTGGACGAAACTACACGGGAGTCCCTATTTTACCAGAACACATCTGACGGACCAAAGAGGCGACGGAGAGGCGCCACATGGGCCCCACACGTGGCCAGGGCGCGGGCCCCCCTCTGCCGCGCCCTGGGGTGGTGTGGGCCCCACGGGCCTCTCCAGCCGCCGCCCTTTCGCCTACTTATTCCCCCCGACGCGAAAACCCTAAGTACCTGAGGAAATATCCACGAAAAGTTCCAGAGACGTCGCCGTCGTCAACCCTAGCTCGGGAGGGTTCAGAACCTCTTCCCGGCACCCTGCCGGAGAGGGGAATCATCACCGGAGGCTTCTACATCGCCATGCCTGCCTCCGGAGTGATGCGTGAGTAGTTCATCCTTGGACTACGGGTCCATAGCAGTAGCTAGATGGTTGTCTCTCCACTTTGTGCCATCATGTTTAGATCTTGTGAGCTGCCCTACATGATCAAGATCATATTATTGTAATGCTACATGTTGTGTTTGCTGGGATTCGATGAATATTGAATATTATGTCATGTTGATTATCAATCTATCTTATATGTTATTTAAGATCTTGCATGCTTTCCGTTACTCGTAGATGCTTTGGCCAAGTAGATGCTTGTAACTCCAAGAGAGAGTATTTATGCTAGATAGTGGGTTCATGTCTCCGTTTAACCTGGGACAGTGACAGAAAGTTCTAAGGTTGTGGATGTGCTGTTGCCACTAGGGATAACCTAACGATGCTATGTCCACGGACATATGTGTTTGTTTACATTACGCACTTTACTTAATGCAATTATCCGTTGCTTGCAACTTAATACCAATGGGGAATTTGGATGACAACCCGGCGGTGGATTATTAGTCACAAGTCGTCAACCCGTGCACTTGCACGGGCTAGTTTATTTACTTATGTTTGAAATATTTTTCATGGCACGCCTAAAGAAAAGAAATGCTTTTTAGGACCTTTTAAAATTTTGGTTAATCAAACTAAGAAATTTTTGTAAGAACAATGGTTGTACAATTTTTTTAGTAAATTTGAATAATGTTATTTTTCGCTAAAAACTTACAATTGCAAATTGGTTTCATCACTACTAAATGAATCATTTTAAAATACACTTTTACCAAATCGGAAACTAAAAAGAGTTTACATTATAGAATTACCTTAAGACTACATTGACATATGTGACCTCACAAATCAATTTCTCAGCCACAAAGATATCTCATTAATTAGCATCATTTTGTGGAGTATTAGATGTAAATTCAATAGAGATGCAATCAGAACGGATAAGGAAGATATGATCTCTCAGTTAAAATCCATTTAGCATTGAAACATTGCTCCTTGCTAACGCTTCTAGTGCTGTCATGCTTGTTGCCGGCCTGCCCAAGGATTCCTCCATCATTCCTGGAAATACTTAATCACGCATTGAGGGCATTCCCTCTTGGTCCATGAAGTTTCCCAGAAAAGTAGGAGCATCACATAAAGACGTTTAAAGGATGAGGAAACGGATCAAGCTTCACAAATACTGATGGATATGGTTAATAGAGAGATAGCGGGTTGCATTTTATTTTAGCACCACTCAGGACTATAATGTGAAATTCGTGCTGCGACTAATATTAAGCAGAGTATCAAGTAATAGTGGATTCAATATGTTCATTCACTGCTGCTTAAGTCGTTAGTAGGCTCGTAGTTGACCAACATGCTCAGAAACTAACTTGTGATCATCTAGAAAGACAAAATGTTTTCATAAGTCAATCCAAAATTAAATAAGAATTCTATTTGGATAAGCAAGGAAGCAATTTATCAATTAATGTCATCACCATATTATTAATCAAAGATCTTACAAAAAATGATAAACAAAGATGAAGTGGCTAGATAAATTTTGTGTAATATACTGAATAAAATCAAAACGAACTTGAACTGAATAGCACGGTAAATGACTTAGTGAAAGTAAGGAGAACGTGTAAATGGATCTTTAGTACAACCGAATTTAATTGACATATAGGAATTAATAAGTTCTTAGAGTTATCAATGTTTACTTAATTTGTCTGATTGTAAATAATAAAGAACTATGAGGTGCATTATCTTCTTCTAAGAATACTACCGATAAGCACTAACAAAGAAATATGTAGTGAGCAATACAGACAGAGTTTAACACAAATATCCTGAATGGTGTCTTGTTCGCCTCTGTGGCTCTGTATGTGCTAAGTTTTCTCTAAAGAACATGTGACTTAGGAGCATAACCGTAGCTCATTTCCTGCATGCACACATTTAGTAGAAACAACGCACCTGAATAACATTCCTATAACTCTCGTCCGTTTAGATCCCTGCCCTCATGATATCATCCACGGCCGCCTCTTCCAGATCGCTTTTCTGTTCTCTCGCATCGCCGCTGTCTCTTCTTTCTCGCCTGGCCGCTCTCCTGCGTCATCTCGCCGCCACTAATTTCTCATTTCGGCACGTGGGCGCTACCTCCCGGGCAACCTCTCTTTTTCATCTCTTTGCTCTCGACATCCAAAATAAGATCTCCTGTACAAACCATTATTGTCCTGCAACTTGATCGAACTGTAAACTTGTAGAATCATTCTAATTACTCTCAATGTATGTTTCACTACTGCTGAAAATTTAGTAAGTTAACAATTTTTAAATACCTAGAGCGCATTGGCAGCAGAAAATTAGAAGGAGATAGTGATTGGCGAATGATATGAACTGGATAAATAGTGTGCATAGTTCTTGAAAGCAGTGATCTGTTTTGATCACGCCCGCGACCCAATTCCTTGATCGTGAGATAGTTCTTGATAGCACCTGCACGGGCTAGCGATTTCAGAAATACAAATACGAAGTATTAAAATAAATTGTACGTGGAAAAAATGAGAATTATGATTATAGAAAATAATTTACCTTTCACAGGTTAGTGACAGAAGTTTACCAATATTGCCCACTTTTCATGATATCCTGGAATCACTCAAGCAATAGTCAAAGTCTGAAGTGACAGGGCACATTTATAATCTAGCATACTCCAGACTTTGAGCAATACAATGACATGTACCATATATTTAGTACAACATATTCAGCACAATTCGATGTTGAAAAAAGAGAGGGTATATGAATTTAAGCAATACAATGACATGTACCATATTTTATTTCATCCTTGAGATTACAAATGTGCATGTTAGATCCTTTATCCAAAATTACAACATCTGCTCTCCGGACAAAAAAAGTCACCGGTGAAAACATTCCTAATATAATTAGACTTGTGGATGCAAACCAAAAGTATAAAGAAAAAACAGTGTTATTTAGACAGCTATTCTAATGCATGACATTGGGAATTTAAATGAGCCACTGAGGCTAGATGAATTATCTTGACCGCTATTCATAAGTAAAACCAAATAAAGTTATTACCTCTCCTAAGATACGACTGTGATAGCAATCGGAACAATACCTGTATGCTTAACCGGAGTGAGCAAACGTGATTAATATGCTGCCTACATCCACTTAATCAGGACGTGAAACACAGGGTACATGTCCAGCACCAGATCAATAGCTTCTAGATTCACCAATGTGCACGTAAAGATATATCTAGAGCAGAGAATTTAAGGATACATACTTTCTTGCCTGGTGAGTGAGCGTGAAAATCTGGACGGCATCAGGAACAAATGCATCGCCAGTCCGCCACAATTTTCCTAGCGACGGCCTCACAGATGGTGGCGGACACCCAATCTTGTTCTAGGAGCCGGTGCAAATCCTGCTCTTCCAAAGAAACCATCGTGGATAAATCTGTACTGGAATACGCATGCTGGATTGCTCATTGCGGTGTGATCAGAACTTCAAATAAGATTCAGCGATGAGGAGAGCTGGACATGCTAGATTGGATCGTACCGTTGTATTCGATCAACTCCAGGACGGATGGAATACTCGCTGAGGCGTGTTGACACCATTGGTTAACCTGTATCACCCGTGCACCTGCGAGATTGTTATTTCCGATCGCCGACTGACGGCAGCCGGCGGCCGGCGGCCGGTGGTAGAGAATAAGCAATGCCCTAGGGTACGCTTGCTTTTAGGCTTTTAGCCATTGAGTGCCACGGAGGTAAATACGTCCCGCGCGAGGAGAAATCAAAGGTACACGTAGGGCTACTTAATCGAAGGGCTGTTAATACATCAGAGCAGTATCGGCCGGAATTCCTTGCTAATTAATTAGGGGCTAATATCGACTTATCGAGGATGGTTTGTGATTCGAACTCTAGCGGAGACAGAATATAGGTGCAACTTGCGAGAATAGTCACGCGTGCGTGTTGGAAAATTGACTTGAATCTAACGGCTTTTAGACATATCATGTGTAGATCGGATGGACCATATTTTCTAACCTCGAGGATTAACGTGGAGCCTCGTATGGTGCCTCCAATTAGTAAATATAAGATAGATGCTGTTGGATAACGATCTATGTATTATGTCATAATGCCCAATTAAATATCATAGTTGTCAACATGACATGTATATGCATTGTTATGCGCTCACTATTCGTCAATTGCCCAGCTGTAATTTGTTCACCCAACATGTTAGTTATCTTTTATGGAGAGACACCACTAGTGAACTGTGGACCCCGGTCCATTCTTTTACACTGATTAAACAACCACAAACTGCAAACTGTTCCTTTTTCATTCTCTGCAATTTAATACTCATTTTCCACACCATACGTTTAATCCTTTGTTTTCAGCAAGCCAGTGAGATTGACAACCTCACTGTTTCGTTGGGGCAAAGTAGTTTGATTGTGTTGTGTGCAGATTCCACGTCAACAGTCCAGACTCCCATCAACAATACTATTTTTCTGGTGCCATTGACAACCTTCAGAAGAGTTGCTGCTCCTACTGGTTCGATAACCATGGTTTCTTTCTGAGGGAAAACTTGCTGCTGACTACATCATACCTTCCTCTTGGGGTCTCCCAACGAACGTGTGTTTCACGTCATCACCTGTTCCTACAAGAACAGCTGCTTCTTCTTCGCGGGCCTCTCGAGGGGCTCCATGTCCTCGTCAGCAGGGAATGCCACGGCAGCGGCCTCGGTAGGCGGTCTCGACAGAGCGCATTGCGTCCTGGACTTGACCGTGGATGGTGATAGTGCCGCCGCTGCCTGTAGGCTTGACGATGTTGTACGCATGGTGAGTGACGGCCATGAACTTCGCGAGGGCGGGGTAGCCGAGGATGGCGTTGTAGGGCAGGCCAATGTGTGCGACTTCGAAGTCGATCTGCTCGGTGCGGTAGTTCTGCGGCGTGCCGAAGGTGACCGCGAGCCTCACCTACCCCAGAGGTGTGGTAGAGCCACTTGTCACCCCCGTGAAGGGCCTAGAGGGGCATCAGCCACTCGTATGGCACTTGAAGCTGCTCGAAGGTCTCGACAGAGATGACGTTCAAGCCTGCACCCCCATCTACGAGCGTCTTGGTGACGGCGATGTTGTTGATGATGGGAGTGCACACCAGAGGGATGGTGCCAACAGCCTTGGTTGACTTGGGGTGGTCCTTGGAGTCGAAGGCAATGGTGTACTGCGACAACTTGAGGGCTGGGATACCTCAATCCCTGGAAGCGCGGCGTTGACCTCGCGAGAGAATTGCTTGAAGTGGTTGTTGGACTTGGGCGCCTGAGACCCGCCGAGGATGCACGCTACAGCCCCTGAGGGGCCTGATAGCCCAGGGTTCTCGTCGGGGAGATTGCCGTTCTGGCCGGTGTTGTTCCCCCGAGCCCTCTGCTGGAAGTTGTGGCGTCCGCCTCCGCAGCCACCACGGCCCCCGCCGCGGCCACCGCGGCCTTGGTTCTTCTCGCGCTCCTTGCTGAGCTGTTTGAGCTCCCAGCAGTCTTCAGTCGCGTGGTTGTGCCTGTTGTGGTAGATGCAGAACGGGCGATTGTCCACTTTCTTCTCCTCAGCCGCTGGAGAGGCCTCGCGAGGCTGCTTGGCATCAGGCTCTGCTGCGAGGATAGCGGTTCTTGCTCCTGGACCCCTCAGGAGGGTCATCCTCTGTTTCTTTCTTGACGAAGAGGAGGCCCTCTTCAGCCTTGGCGCACTTGTCAGCCAGATCGAAGAGCTTCACCTCTGAGGTGAGGGTGTCGTGGATGCCGAGCTTCTCGAGCATCCGGCGGTTCGTGACGCCCTCCCTGAAGGCGGAGATGACGTGCGAGTCCGGGATGTTCGGAATCTTGTTGCGGACCTGGCTGAAACGCTGGATGTATCTGCGGAGGGTCTCGTCAGGCTTCTGGCGCACCGCGCGAAGGTCGTTGTAGGTGAGTGCGCGCTCGTAGGTGCCCTTGAAGTAGGCGACGAAGACCTTGCAGAGGTCCTCCCATGTGTCGATGGTGTTCTCGGGGAGGTTCATGAGCCACGAGAGCGCGGAGTCCTTGAGCGCCATGGAGAGCCAGTTGGCCATCACCTTGTCGTCGCCTCCCACGGCCTGTATGGAGACGGTGTAGAGCTGCAGGAACTCTAGAGGGTTGGTCCTGCCGTCGTAGCGCGGAGGGAGGTCTAGCTTGAACTTCACTGGCCAGACGATGCGTATGTCACAGCGCCACCAGCGAGCGCGCCGCGGTTCTGACGGCCTGCAGCCACAATCTCCTGGACGACACGGTTGTGGCGGTCCCGCTGGCGCTCGATCTCCACGCGCGCATCCGCTGGAGTCCGCTGCACAATCTGGCAGTCGTGCGGTGAGGATGCGTGCGACGCGGCGCGGTGGTTTGCTGCCGGAGCCGCAGTTGGAGGAGGTGGCGGAGGGGGAGGAGGAGCGCCGTGCGCTATGTTCCCCTCGCGTTCGGAGAGGCGCACCTGCGAGCGAGAAGGAGCTAGTGCTGCAATAGTAGCGGCAGGAACGGCGGCGGCGTTGATGAGCTCCTCGAGGCGCCCAAGCCAGTTGTCGTGGCCCGCCTGCGTGGGGCGGTAGCGCTGCAGCTCCTGCGCCATCAGTAGCGCAGTGGCTGGACTGGTCGCTGCTCGGCCCTGCGTGGAGGCGCTCTCGCGCCTGGATGGGTGCAGGGAGGAGGCTCCCTCGCCCTCGTCGTCGTTGCCGCCGTCGTTGCCACTGTCGTTGCCGCCGTCGTCCTCAGGGTGCTCGACGCGCGGCTCGGCGTTGCGCTCTGAAGCGCGGTTGGCGCGTGGGCGACAACGCGGGTTGGCGTTGGCGGCGGGCTCGGTGTTGGCTCTGCCGGACGTCCGTCGCGCCAGGCCCGCAGCTCGCCTGTCAGTCATGGCGCGGAGAGGTTGAAGAAGTTGAAGTCGCGCCTCAGCCCCCTACCTGGTGCGCCAAATGTCGGAGACTAGTCCCAGGAACTAGGGGTGTCTCTCAAAAGCCAGGAATCGAGTAAGGGGCTGAACACAACGTCAAACAAGTCCTCAACATCCTCGGCGACGGTGCTCGTCGAGCTCGGTGAGGAACATCACGATAGAGATAGAACACGAGCCGCTACCCAGGTTCAGGCCCACCGTGAGGTGTAAAGACCCTACGTCCTGCTAAGATGTATTGCACTGCTTGGAGAAGTTCACAGTACAAGGTGCTTGCCGAGGGCACAGTTGTGGCTATGGTGGACTATGGTGGAATGAGCTCCGTCTTCTCCTTCAGACGTAGCTGCTTGAGTGTTGAATGAGTTGGCGAAATGCGGGATCCCCCTCCTTGGTTGTACACTGGCTCCTTATATACTGGCCTCAGTCCTCTTCCCCGAAAACCTCCGGCGGGAAGGGATACCACAATGCCGCTAGGATGGAGCACAGCGCACGGCGTCGGGGTTGTCCATGGACGCGGTCCATGGCAGAGAGCACGTCATCTTGGCAGAAAAAGCCACCGTCCATCCAGGACGGTGGGCTAGCGCTGCAGAGTCTGATGGCATGCCCCACGTTGACGTCGCGCTTGGAGCGTAGCGCCGGCCGGCCGCTTTATCACCAAAACGGCAATCCTTGGAGTCCGCTTTGCTTGCCCCAGCCTTGTTGACTGCTTTATACACGAGAATGGCAACTGCGGCGTCGTCATCATCGCGCGCAGATGCGCGCGTCACTCTACGGTGGGCGCAGAACCCATGTGCGCTCTGCAGCGGGTGCAGGACCTTGCTTCCACTTGAAGGAACCCCGTGAGGGCCTGAATCCTTGCCAAGGTTCTGTAGTCGTTGACCCCTCGCGAGGGTAGCGCGGAGACGCGCCAGGACCTGGTGGCCTTCTGGGCAGGAGAGGCCTCCCCGAGGCTGAAGTTCCTCCCGAGGCCCCTTAGGCCGAACGTCTGGTCCTTAGCAGAAGTACTCAGCCGAGTGAAGAAATCCTCGCGAGGGGAAAAGTCCCTCATGAGGCTCGCCAGGCTGAGCGCCTGGTCCTTAGTAGGATTCCCCGCGGAGCGTCGAGGGCTGTGGCAGGCCGGCCCATGGTACCCTGGTTTCGACTGGGCCGACAGTTATACTCTTGCTAGTATAATGCCCTTGTGATTTTGTCTGGGTGAATTAGCTTGTTAAGTTAATTGTTTTGTTAGCATAGAGTTAAACCCATGGTTATGTGCTGTTTTGCTTGTTTGGATTAATTATTTGTTAGCATCTAGCTAAGTGTGGTGATTGTTATTAAGTTTTGTTTTTAGTTTAACTTGTATCCTTTATTTATGATTGTTGTAGCTTTAGTAAATAAATTGTGCTAGGCTTGTTATTAAGGCAGTTTTCCTTGAGGTGATCTTAGAGTAGATTTTAGTTTGTTGCTTGATTCAATTAGTGTTATGTTTTGGTATGATTCCTTGTTTGTATACCACTTGTGGTTTGGTTTGCTTATTGTGTGTTGTTTTATTTTCATGTTTGCGACGCTAGATATAAACGCTACCGGAGTGGTATTTGAAGAGGATTTATCGAAGAAGGATGGGAGTTTATTTCTTTGATCAGTGAAAAGAGGTCCAGGGACATTATGCTGAAATCAGGCAAGCTACTCCTCTGAGCTTGCATCTATATACATCTATTTTGGTTCACATGTTTTACTTATAAAGAGCATAAGTGATTTATGTGGTGTTTGCCACTAAAGTTATGATTTTGAAACCCTTTTTTAAAAAAATACAAGTACTGTCGGCCCAGTGGAAACTAGGTTACCATGAGCCGGTCTGCCACAGCCCTCGACGCTCCACAGAAAATTCTACTAAGGACTAGGCGTTCAGCCTGACGACCTCGCGAGGGACTTTTCCCCTCGCGAGGGTTTCTTCACTCGGCTGAGCATTTCTGCTAAGGACCAGACGCTCGGTCTAAGGCCTCGAGAGGAACTCTTCCCTCGGGAGGGCCTCCCCTGTCCAGAAAAACACCAAGTCCTGGCGCATCTCCGCGCCACCCTCACAAGGCCTCCCTCGCGAGGCGTCAACTACCGAACCTCGGCGAGGCTTCAGGCCCTCGCGGGGTTCCTTTGAGTGGAAGCAAGCTCCTGCACCCGCTGCAGAGCGCACATGGGCTCTGCGCCCGCCACAGAGTGACGCGCGCGCCTGCGCGCAATGACGACGACGCCGCAGTTGCCGTTTTCGTGTATAAAGCAGTCAACAAAGCTGGGGCAAGCAAAGCGGACTCCAAGGATTGCCATTTTGGTGATAAAGTGATGTCTACGCACGCTTCTATTCTTGTAGACAGTGTTGGGCCTCCAAGTGCAGAGGTTTGTAGAACAGCAGCAAGTTTCCCTTAAGTGAATCACCCAAGGTTTATCGAACTCAGGGAGGTAGCGGTCTAAGATATCCCTCTCAAGCAACCCTGCAATTAAGATACAAGAAGTCTCTTGTGTCCCCAACACACCTAATACACTTGTCAGATGTATAGGTGCACTAGTTCGGCGAAGAGATATTAAAATACGAGTGATATGGATGATTATAAGGAGTAATTGCAATCTGAAATAAAAATGGCAGCAAGCAAACATGTAGCAGAACTGGTTGTAAACGGTGTTTCAATGCTTAGAAACAAGGCCTATGGATCATAATTTCACTAGTGGTCACTCTCAACAATAATAATATAATTGAATACATAGATATTTCCTCTTCACTATGCTACTCTGAATTATTCTCTCGTTGGATAACGAACACCAATCCACTGCGTAGGGCTATAAAAGCACACCTTAAAGTCGCATTCCACATCTAGGGAACCCCACACTGTCAACTTGAGCGCCCTAAATAGTACTAGACAAACACCGCAATTTCATAGAGACATCCAACGCAAATAATAACTCATGATAAGTATTCCTGTTATCTTTAGCCTAAGAGCCACACACGGGGCGCACACTGTCAACTTCGCACCGTGGGACAAAGGTGACTCCGGAGATTACATTAATAAAACCACTTGAGTAGCATACAAGATAATGAAGAGTACATCTATGGATTCAACTAGATTACAAAGCTCATGATCACATAAAGATGACACCATGGGAGAGAGAGATAAACCACATAGCTACCAGTAGAGCCCTCAGCCTCCGGGGAGAACTACTCCCTCCTCATCACGCGAGGCAGCAACGACGATGAAGATGGCGGTGGCGTCGATGGAGATGGCTCCGGGGCAATTCCCCGTCCCGGCAGGGTGCCGAAACAGAGACTTCTGTCCCCCGAATTAGGGTTTCGGATGGCGGCGGAGCTCTGGAACTTTTCTGGGGAAATCGTCCAGGCCCTTAGGGTTTTTGCGTCGGGGGAATAAGTAGGCGAAAGGGCGTCGCGAGATGGTGCACGAGGAGGCGACACCACCCTAGGGCGCGTGGAGATTCCTGGCCGCGCCCAGGGGTGATGTGGGCCCCTCCTGGCCCATCTCAGCCTCCCCTTTTGGCTGACTCCGTCTTCTGATAAAATAGGTGCCTCCGTAAATTTTCGTCCAATTCCGAGAATATTTCCAGACTAGCTTTTCTGGAATACAAAAACAGCAGAAAACAGGAAATGGCACTGTGGCATCTTGTTAATAGGTTGGTCCCAGGAAATGTATAAAAGTGATATAAAGTAGATGCAAAACATGTAGCAATTGGTATAAAACAAGCATGGAACATCAAAAATTATAGATACGTTTGAGACGTATCAGCATCCCCAAGCTTAGTTCCTGCTCGTCCTCGAGTAGGTAAACGATAAAAACAAAATAATTTTTGAGGTGACATGCTACCATCATAATCTTGATCAAATAATATTGTAAGGCACATGTAAATGAATGAAGTGATCCAAGTCAATGGTCTATAGTTTGCTACCAAATAGATAATGAGTAAACAATGAATCACACAAGCTAAACGTTTTCATGAATAGTACTTTTGAGACAAGCATCAAACAGTTTTGCATAAGTGTTAACTCATAAAGCAATAGTCTCTAATAAAAGGTATTTAATCAACACAAAGGAAGAATTAAGTTTCAGCATTTGCTTCAACTTTCAACATATTTATCTCATGGATATCGTCAACACAAAGTAGTATAACAAGTCCAATACGTATCATATAACGCATGTTGTAACAAAGTTGACACTAGTGTTTGCTTGTGGAAGACAGAAAGAATAGGAAAACTGACTCAACATAAAAGTAAAAGAAAGGCCCTTCACAGAGGGAAGCAGGGATTAAGTCATGTGCTAGAGCTTTTAGGTTTTTGAAAGCATATAGAGATTGCATAAAATATTTGATACTCCTCCCAACCTTGCTAACACAAGCCATGGCTAACCGAATCTTCGGGTGCCTTCCATCAATCACATACCATGGAGGAGTATCTATTTTTGAGAGGTGTTTGTTAATTGTCAACGAATGGTAGCGGGTGAGAACAGTATTCTACCTGTCTAATGGAGTTTTAAGAGCGGCTCCCATGAAGGACGTTATTTCTACCAGCAAGGCAGATCATCCCTCTTTCTCTTTGGTTTACACACGCAGGTATTTCACTGTTTGTCATTGCTTACTGATGAATCAGGGCAAAAGTGTGAAGAGAATTAATTGGTTAAAGTTTTAATTAATTGGGACTGGGCACCCCGTTGCCAGCTCTTTTTGCAAGTTATTGGATAAGCGGATGTATATGCCACTAGTCCAGGTGTAAAGTCTATTTGACAAATCGAATAAAGAATAACCACACTAATTCCTCATGAGCTAGTAAACATTGACACAAAAAGGAATAATAACATTTTGAATAATTTAAAGGTAGCACATGAAAAATTTACTTGGAATGGCAAGAAAATACCACATATAGGTAGTTATGGTGGACACAAATGGCATGGAATTTGGCTCAAGGATTTGGATGCACGAGAAGCATTCCCTCTCAGTACAGAGTTTAGGCAAGCAAGGTTTATGTAAGCAAACAAGAATATCAACCCGTACACCAAGTTTTATATGACAAACATATTGCAAACGTTATAAGACTTCGTACCGTCTTCCTTGTTAACCAAACCCTGTTATTAGAAAATATCTAGACCTTAGAGATACCACCGATGCAAACCAAATTTTCAACAAGCTTTACGGTAGTTCTTCACTAATAGGATTAACTCATGTGATGCACACATTTAATCATGATCTACTTGTTAACTCAAAACAATTGACAAGCATCAAGTTATCCAAATTAGTTATCTACAACATTAAGCAATTTTTCCTTATACCAATTACCACATGCAACATTTTCTGAACCAACCAAACACCAATCAATTCAGTTCAACAACTCTCCAAACAGATATAAGTGAAGCAAGAGAGTACTTTCTACAAAACAAATCTAATAGCTCTGACAAGAGATACATGAAAACAAGAGCTAAAAGCTGAACAACGCTAGATATGAATACTCAACAAATATAAGTGAAGAACAGGAGTATTCTCATTAAAAAACGGAGCGTGTCTCTCTCCCAATCAAGAATGCTAGGGTCCAGTCAAGCTTTATTGAAAATAAAAGTGCAATACTGAAAATAAAAGCACACAGACGCTCCAAGAAAAGCACATATGATGTGAAAGAATTAAAATATAGTTTCACTAGAGATGACCTGATAATTTTGCCGATGAAGAAGGGGATGCCCAAGGCATCCCCAAGCTTAGACGCTTGAGTCTTCTTGAAATATGCTGGGGAGATCCATGGGAGCCTCCCCAAGCTTGAGCTCTTCACTCTTCTCCATCCTATTATATCACTCTTCCCTCTTGACACTTGAAAACTTCCGACACACCAAACTCAAAGCAAATCTCATTAGAGTGTTAGTGCACAATCAAAAACTCACATGTTCTATAAAGACGCAATATGACTTGTAACTTTAAACATTAGCTACTGCCACTGATGTTATGTGAAGCTCTTCCACCCAAAGAATTTCACTCAACACTAGTAAAAGAGAGAATGCAAAATAAAAAGGCATAATCTGTCTAAAACAGAACAGTCCGCAAAGACGAATTTTTTCGAGGCACTTACGACGCTCAGATCGAAAAAATTTGAACTAACAAAAGGTGCATACATATCCGAGGATCACGCACAAAACTTTTCAGATTTAAATAATTTTTCTATGATTTTACAGAAGCAAAACGGTGAACAGCAGAAATCTGTTCCTGCGCAGAAATCCAAATCTAGCATCATCTTCCTATTAGAGGCCTTACTTGGCACAACAATGCAAGAAAATAAAGATACAAAGGCAATGTTACAGAAGTAAACAGCACCTTGACTCAAAAAAAAGAAAAATTGCAGAAATAAAAACAATGGGTTGTCTCCCACAAGCGCTTTTCTTTAAAGCCTTTTAGCTAGGCATGATAATTTTGATGATGCTCTCATATGTATAAGAGTTGAATATGAAAGAGCATCGAGAAGCAAATATCAAACACATTTAAGTCTAACCCACTTCCTATGCAAAGGAATCTTGTAAGAAAATAAATCAATAAAGCACAAAGTGACTAGCATAGGAAGGCAAAACAAGTGCAACATCAAAACTTTCAACATAAAGAGAGGAGACTTAATATTATTGTGATATGTGAAGCCATGTCTCCCTCTCTCATAATGACCAGTAGGTTTTAAAGTAACCATCAAATAAAAGCAAATCAAGAGAAAGCTCAAAACCTTCGTCATAAAGAGAGGTGTTTTAGTAACATGAAAATTTCTACAACCATATTTTCCTCTCTATTCACATGAAAAAGCGGAGCGTGTCTCTCTCCAACACAAGGATTGCTAGGATCCGAATTTATTCAAACAAAACAAAAATAAAAACACACAGACGCTCCAAGTAAAGCGCATAAGATGTGAAAGAATTAAAATATAGTTTCACTAGAGATGACCTGATAAGTTGTTGATGAAGAAGGGGATACCTTGGGCATCCCCAAGCTTAGACGCTTGAGTCTCTCTGAATATGGTTGGGATGAACCACGGGGCATCCCCAAGCTTAGGCTTTTCACTCTTCTTGATCACATAATATCACCCTTCTCGCTTGATCCTTGAAAACTTCCTTCACACCAAACTCAAGACAGTTCTCATTAGAGGGTTAGTGCATAATCAAAAATTCTCATATTCTGTAATGATACAATCAATCCCAAAGCTTCTGGACATTAACTACAGCCACCAATGCTTTGTGGAGCAAAGAAATCCACACAAACACAGTAAAATAGCGAATGCAAAACAAAAGGCAGAATCTGTCAAAAACAGAACAGTCTGGAATGATGAATTTTTTCGAGGCACTTAATTTGCTCAGATGGATCTGGCCCAAAATAATGAAAGTTGCGTACATATCTCAGGAAGATGCGTGATTTTTCGTAGAATTTTTCGAATTTTCTACTGGGAGAAAAGCTCAAATTCGTGACAGCCAAAAATCTGTTACTGCGCAGAAATCCAAATCTTGCATCAACTTTCAATATAGAACTTTACTTGGCACAACAATGCGATAAAATAAAGATACAAATGAGTTGCTACAGAAGTAACAAAACTCTTTGACTTAATGAAAACAAAAATAACAGCAAATAAAAATGATGGGTTGTCTCCCATAAGCGCTTTTCTTTAAAGCCTTTTAGCTAGGCATAGTGATTTTTATGATGCTCACATATAGATGAGAGTTGAAACATAAAAGAGAGCATCAAGAAGCATATATAAAACATGTTTAAATCTAACACTCTTTCTATGCATAGGAATCTTGTAAGAAAACAAGTCAATGAAGAACAAAGTGACTAGCATAGAAATGCAAAACAAGTGTAACTTCAAAAATTTCAACATAAAGAGAGAAGACTTAATATTATTGTGATATATGAAATCGTGTCTCCCTCTCTCATAAGGACCAGTAAGTCTTAAAGTACCCAGCAAATAAAAGCAAATCAAGAGAAAGCTCAAAACTTTCATCATAAAGAGAGCTGGTTTAGTAACATAAAGATTTCTATAACCATACTTTCCTCTCTCATAATAATTTTCAGCGGCATCATGAATAAACTCAACAATATAGCTATCACATAAAGCATTCTTATCATGATCCACATGCACATAAGTATCATTACTCTCCACACAAGCATAACCAGTTTCATTAGTAATAGTGAGAGTAAAAGTATCACATCCATCATTGTAATCATCATAAATAGGAGGCATAGAATAATCATAATGAATTTTAACCTCAATAGTAGATGGACTGAAAATATCATATTCATCATTGTAAACATCATATATAGGAGGCATATCATAATCAACATAAACTATATCCTCAATAGTAGGTGGACTGAAAATATCACAATGATTATAATTATCATATATTGGAGGCAAAGTATCATCAAAGCAAATTTCCTCCTTAAAGCTTGGGGGACTAAAAATATCATATTCATCACAACTAGCTTCCCCAAGCTTAGACTTTTCCATAGCATTAGCAATAATGGTATTCAAAGAATTTATAGTAATACCATTGCTACCATCATGCAAACAAGCCTCCATAGGTTTTTTTAATTTTCTCTTCAAAAGCATCATGTCCTAATTCAATATAAAGTTCATAAAAATCTCTAATTTTTTTGTTGTTTTCCATTAAGCCTAACTAGTGAAAATAAAAACAAGAGACAAAAAGAAATAATTGCAGAATCTAAAGGAGATACCTTCCAACACTTACCTCCCCGGCAACGGCGCCAGAAAATAGCTTGATGTCTACGCACGCTTCTATTCTTGTAGACAGTGTTGGGCCTCCAAGAGCAGAGGTTTGTAGAACAGCAGCAAGTTTCCCTTAAGTGAATCACCCAAGGTTTATCGAACTCAGGGAGGTAGAGGTCAAAGATATCCCTCTCAAGCAACCCTGCAATTAAGATACAAGAAGTCTCTTGTGTCCCCAACACACCCAATACACTTGTCAGATGTATAGGTGCACTAGTTCGGCGAAGAGATAGTGAAATACTGCAATCTGAAATAAAGATGGCAGCAAGCAAACATGTAGCAGAACTTGTTGTAAATGGTGTTTCAATGCTTAGAAACAAGGCCTAGGGATCATACTTTCACTAGTGGACACTCTCAACAATGATCTCATAACTGAATAAATAAAAGCTACTCTTAATCACTCTCTTGTTGGATAACAAACACCATTCATTGTGTAGGGATACAAAAGCACACCTCAAACCGGAGTAAACAAGCGCCACAACGTCATAAAGGAGTCACACACGGTGCACACACTGTCACCTTTACACCGTGGAGAGTACCGGAGTTCATATTAAAGTAACCTCTAGAGTGCATAATAGATAAAGAGTAACATCTACATATTCAACTAGATTAGCACAACTGAACACAAGTAAATACTGCTCGGGATTATTCTCCTTCTTGATAACACAAGAGTACTACGTGTAGGGCTGCAAAAGCACTCCTCAAAGTCTGAGTAAACAAACACCACAGTTCCCAAGAATAAGCCATGATAAATATCTAAATTATTCATAGAGTCACACAAGTACCCACACTGTCACCTTGATACCGTGTTGTCACAACGACTCCAGAAACTAGACAAAATCACTTGAGTAGCATAAACATTATTAATGTATTCAGCGATACTAGCAATACACATGATCACATAAATATCACACCATGTGAGAGAGAGAGATGAACCACATAGCTACCGGTAGAGCCCTCAGCCTCGGGGGAGAACTACTCCCTCCTCATCATGGAAGTCAGCAGCGGCGATGAAGATGGCGGTGGTGTCGATGGAGATGACTCCGGGGGCAATTCCCCGTCCCGGCAGGTGCCAGAACAGGAACTTCTGACCCCCGAAACGAGGTCTCGCGATGGCGACGGCGCTGCGGAAGTCTTTCTGGAGTATTAGATATATATTTAGGGTTTTCGCGTCGGGGTGACTAAATAGGCGAAGGGGCAACGTCGGTGGAGGTCCTGGGCTTCCTCCTCACCTCCCGGCGCGCCTGTGGGCCCAGCCGCCCCAAGAGGTGGTTTGGAGGCCGTGGGCCTCCCCCTGGCTTGCCCTTCTGGCTCCGTGTGTCCCTCGGAAAAATAGGAGGTTTGGCTTTTGTTTCGTCGAATTCCGAGAATATTGCCCGAACAGCTTTTCTGGAACCAAAAACAGCAGAAAACAGGAACTGGCACTGTGGCATCTTGTTAATAGGTTAGTCCCAGAAAATGTATAATAATGATATATAATGCATATAAAACATGTGACAATGATACATAAAACAAACATGAAACATCAGAAATTATAGATACGTTGGAGACGTATCAACAACCAAATGAATCAAATTCTGTAAAAATATGGGTTTGGCATTTGACCAAACACCTTGTGTGCAGGTGTGGAGGGGAGGGAGAGGGGATGGAAGGAGCAGCACCTCGGGGAGGGGATGGTGGAGGGGAGGGAGAGGGGATGTCGAGGGCGTCGGCGGTGTCGGCGTCGAGGTGGCGGGCCGGTGGCGAGGATGTCGGGCGTGTTCCAGGGGCGGCGAGGCGTCGAGCTCGGGCGCTCCAGGGGCGGCGAGGACGCGTGGAGTGGCGGTGAGGACGCGGTGGTCGTCGAGCGGGCGGTGGAGTGGCGGCGAGGACGCGGTGGTCGTCGAGCGCGCGGGCGGGAGCTGCCGATGGCGAGGGCGCGGTGGTCGTCGAGCGCGCGAGACTTAGCAGTTTTCAAGCGGCAGTTTTCACTAGCGAGGGAGGCGCGTTGGCGGACCCAGATGTAAGTGGACGCAACAAAATTCTGTGGCGCACCGTTTAAGGGGTGCGCCACAGAAAGGCAGGATTCTGTAGCGCACCGTTGGAGGGGTGCGCCACAGAAATGAAAGATTCTGTGGCACACCTGCCGGTGGGTGCGCCACAGAATTGTCTAGTACGAATTTAAAAAGCTGTGCTGCTGTTTGATGACACAAACAGCAACACAGCCCAGTGGTCTCACACACAATGTATATTCAATGGACAGCCAGGTTCGAATCCTGGCAAACTCACTTTTTTTTAACTTTTTTCTTTAAAATTTGGTTCAAAAACTTGCATTGTCTCACACACAATGTATATTCAATTCATACACATATTCAATTCATTGACTCATACATATTCAAAAACTTGCATTGTCTAGTACATATTCATGATCATACATATATATGCTTCCATTGTCTCACACACACACACACAAATTAAATACACAAAAAAGTATTCTTCGTCTTGGTTCCACAAGCTAGCTTCTCTTCTTTCCCTTCTTCGCGGTTGAAAACTTTAGGCCGGTCACCTTGAGATTTCTTCGCGTGAACGGACAACCTTTAGTAGGTAGGGAGGTCTTCCTTCTTTGTGTACTAGTAGTAGGCATGTCGAAGAACTTGTCGAATTCCTCCTCGATCTTTGGCTCGTTGTCCAAGTCTTCCTCGGTGGCGTCTCCTTCCATTCCGATGATGCTCCTCTTGCCCCTCCTCACGACAACACGGCTAGGCTTTGACGGGTCGGTAATGAAGAAGCATTGCTCAACTTGGCTAGCGAGTACCCATGGCTCATTTTTTGCGGAGGCGTTCTTCGATTTGGCATCGGGTATAACCATGGTGGTAAAATACCGGTCTTCTTTGACGACGTCCTTGGCCCATCTCACACGGAACATTGGCACCAACTCTCCACAGTAGTTGAGCTCCCATATCTCCTCGATCCTTCCGAAGAATCTTTCCTTGACAGTAGCCTCGTCATCGGCGTAGGATAGCATAGTTACTCCTGAGTTTTGATATTCGCTATACCTGTCCTTTTCCTCGGTGCAGAATCTGAAACCGCCGATGTCGTACGACTGATAGGTCTTTACGTTCTGCCCGGGGCCCTGTGATAAGGAGAATATGAGTTTTTCCTCTTCCGTAGATGGCTTCCTGCTCTCTGCTTCAAGCAGTTGCCTTTTCTTGAACCAACGCGTCAAGCTGGAGTTGTGCTCTCTGATTACGTCTCCCTTCTTCCTCTGCCGTCTCATGTCGACTTAATTCTGCTCGATTAAGATTTTGTGCTCTTCCACAAAATATTCGGTCACTTTTAAGTGTTGTAGCATGACCCGGTGAGCCCTGTCGAAGTCGTCTTTTTTACCATGAATGCCGACAAAGATTGAGCGGTAGCCGTCGTGGTGACCAACTCCATCGAGCCTGCCGAGGTGTGTCCTGGTGGGCAGACCGACATCCTCGTTCTCGGTCCTTAGATAATTCTGGCAGAAGGAGATGCACTTGTAGGTTAAAAATCCCTTGGCCATGCTTGCGTCTGGACGGGCCCTGTTGCGAACGTATCCTTTCATGACACCGTTCTGCCTTTCGAATGGCATCATGTAGTGCAGGAACGTCGGACCGAGCTGCCTGATGTCATCAACGACATGGAGAAGGAGATGCACACAGATATCAATGAATGCGGGCGGGAAGTAAATCTCGAGCTCGCATAGTATCACCACGATCTCTTCCTCAAGCATGTCGAGCTGCTTCACGCCGATCGACTTCCTGCTGACGACGTCGATAAAGTTGCAAAGGGCAGACAACGTATCACGGACATGCTCATCCATTAACCCTCGGATCGCAACGGGAAGTATCTGTGTCATCAGCACGTGACAATCGTGAGACTTCATCCCGGTGAACCTCTTCTTTGTTGCATCCAGATATCTGCTTATCTTCCCCGAGTAACCGTGAGGAACTTTGACTCCTAGAAGGCACCTGAAAAACTGCTCGAGCTCCTCCGGACACATACTGAAGCAGGCAGCAGGAAGCATCACCGTGTTCTTCTTTGCCCTTTTGCGGCGACCTTGAGTCCCTTCTGTCTGATCATCATCATCATCATCGTCGTCATCACTATCGGGGGCCTGAAGTTCTTTCCTGATGCCAAGCCATTTCAGATCGTATCTTGCTTTCGTCCCATCCTTGGTCTTATCCGACATGTGGCAAAGTGTGCCAAGCAGACTCTCGGTAACATTCTTCGTAATGTGCATCATATCGAGGCTATGTGGCGTCTTGAGGACCTTCCAGTACTCCAAGTCGTGGAAAACAGACCTCGCTTTCCATACACCCAGCAGTGGATCTACCTTCGGTCGCTTCTTTCCCGGCGCTGGGCACTCCTTCCAGTTTTTCAAAAGCTCGTCGATTTCTGTGCCGCTCCTCGGGCACGGGGCTCTTTCGGGCTCGTCTTTACCATTGAACAAATCACCGCGTTTTCTCCATGGGTGATCCATGCGAAGGCACCTTCAAGCCCCTGGGAACACGGTTTTCGAAGACCCGGGATCCCTTGGTAGCTGGAGATGCGGGTTCTTATCCATGCACTTGACACATGCGCAAAATGCGTGACCTACCTGGGCCGATACATATGAGCAACCAGGATAGTCCTGCACCGTCGTGAACAACGCGGCTCTCATATCAAAATAATCAGCTTTGTAGGCGTCCCACGTATGGGCTGGCGTCTCCCACAACGTGGCTAACTCCTCTTTCAACAGCCCGAGATACAGATGTATGTCGATACCTGGTTGTTTCGGCCCCTGAATGAGAATACTCATGTGTATGTACCTTTGCTTCGTGCACAACCACGGGGGAAGGTTGTAAGGCCATACAAATACGGGCCAGGTGCTATGGGTGCTACTCTGGTTGCCGAACGGATTGAGTCCATCGGTGCTCATACCCAGCCTGACGTTCCTTGCGTCGCCCCCAAAATTTTCGAAGGCCATGTCCAATTCTTCCCACTGGCTAGCATCTGAAGGGTGTGTCAGGATCTTTCCCTTCTCCGAATCTTCTTGGGGCTTCTCCCTTTCCGCATGCCATTGCATGAGCTTTGCTTCCTTAGGGTCTACGAAATACCGCTGCAGACG
Source organism: Poa pratensis (assembly GCA_947311845.1). Taxonomy (NCBI): domain Eukaryota; kingdom Viridiplantae; phylum Streptophyta; class Magnoliopsida; order Poales; family Poaceae; genus Poa; species Poa pratensis. The sequence goes on along the minus strand of CAMZMU010000033.1, from coordinate 43,923,973 downwards.
GGGAGTGATAGGAAAGTACCATACCACTTTTCGAGGAACTTTCTTGTCCTTCCCACTCTTGTACCGTCCTTGGCCGCACACTGGACATGTGTATCTGTCCTTGTACTCGCCCCGATAAATTGTGCAATCATTGATGCAAGCGTGGTATTTAACGTGCGGTAGGTCAAGAGGGCACACGACTTTCTTGGCATCCTCGATACTAGTTGGCAATGTGTTCCCCTCGGGAAGACGATCGTGGAAGAATTTCATGTTCTTGTTGAAGCTCACGTCGGTCCATTTGTTTTCCGACTTCATCTCCAGAGCATCAAGCGTTACTTGCAAGCGTGTATCCTGTGGCCGGCACCCAAGATACAACGGAGTCTTCCCGTCTATCTCCATTTGCGCCAGCTTGGCTTTCTCTCTGGCTGCAGCTCTGTCGTTGCTCGTCTCGTTGAGTAGCAGTTCTTGAACATGAGGGTCCTGCAAGGCCGAAATTAGCGAGGTCTGCGTGTTCGCGTCTTCTCCACCACCATCTACTCCTTCATCATGACCGTGTCCGCCGGCATCTCCTTCGTCACCATGATGATCTTATTCGCCGGCATCTCCTTCGTCATGATGATCTTGTCCGCCGACATCTCCTTCGTCATGATCATGATGATCTTGTCCGCCGACATCTCCTTCGTCATGGTTGAAGCCTAACATGAAACCGCGCCTGAGCAAGTGATCCTCCAATTGTCCGGAATCAGGGTCGATCCAGCTCACGAGTTTGCATTTTCGACCCGGACATCTTATCTGGCGCCTGTTGCACCGAATCATGTCCGCCTTCGCTTTTTCCTTGTATCTACTGATTCGACCTGAGCTCATCCTGACGACCATGGTTGCGGCCTACGCGGTATACATAGAGCACAAACAAGAGTATGTTAATTAGAACCGCAACATGCATGCACACACATTAGTTGGCCCATGCATTAGTCGCAATACCCCATATGTCCTATTTTTAGCAAAGTCTCATGCCAAAATTCACAAAAAAAATCGGCATGACCTCTCCTAAAAGTAGGACATATGGAGCACCCGAATTTGATGGACCGGAAGTTAATCGACGTTCCGGCAAACTCAAGGGCCTCATGGGTACCTGCAGACATTTCACAAATCATGTTGCCGGCAACATCCACATACACGACACCATGGTCGAAACACAAACAACAACGACACACATCTGGCCATACACACACCGTCGGCGCCACCAAACATGCATATGCATGTTCATCATCCATGTAGATCCATGTCTCACCTAGTAGATTCGGTGCCGAGATGTGACCGTGATCGATGAGAGAGCGTGTGATGTTGGAGAGAAACTAGTGGACAAAAAGAGATGTATTGGAGGCTCTCCTAACCCTCACCAATAATCTATCAAACAAAATAGGTTTAACTAAAAAAATGGAGAAAACTATGGGCAAAATGGGAGGGGAGGGAAGAGAAATACGAGCTAGGTGAAGGTGGAGGAGGAAGAAGAGAAGAAGTAAATGGTGGTAGGTAGAGGGGTTGCCACCTTTTTGTAGATCTGGGGGCAACATTCTGTGGCGCATGCATCATGGTGCGCCACAGAAACATGTCTTTCTGTGTGGCGCACCATGATGCATGCGCCACAGAATGTTGCCCCCTTAAATTATTGGTGGGGCCGCACCAGGTTTTCTGTGGCGCACAGTGCTGCATGCGCCACAGATAAATTACCAATGCAATCATTGGAGGGGGCCCCACCGAATATTGGTGGCGCATCTGGATGGATGCGCCACAGAAAGTAAAATTTCGGTGGCGCATCAATGCATATGCGCCACAAAAAGGTCACCAGATATTTGTAGTTGCGGGACCCACCATGTTTCTGTGGCGCACACATGCACGTATGCGCCACAGTATTTTGTGGCGCATTCGGAATGGTGCGCCACAGAAATTTTTTTGTGGCGCATGGTAGGTTTGGTGCGCCACAGATAGGGAATCCACATAAAGGCACTTCCCTACTAGTGACCACCGCGCCGCGTCGCACGCATCCTCACCGCACGACTGCCAGATTGTACAGCGAACTCCAGCGGACGCGCACGTGGAGATCGAGCACCAGCGGGACCGCCACAACCGCGTCGTCCAGGAGATTGCGGCTGCGGGCCGCCAGAACCGCGGCGCGCTCGCTGGTGGTGCTGTGACGTACGCCACGGGCTGCACCGCCTTCACCCGCAACTTGCGCCGCGTCGTCTGGCCAGTGAAGTTCAAGCCAGACCTCGCTCCGCGCTACGACGACAGGACCAACCCTCTAGAGTTCCTGCAGCTCTACACCGTCTCCATCCACGCCGCGGGAGGCGACGACAAGGTGATGGCCAACTAGCTCTCCATGGCGCTCAAGGACTCCGCGCTCTCGTGGCTCATGAACCTCCCCGAGAACACCATCGACATGTGGGAGGACCTCTGCAAGGTCTTCGTCGCCAACTTCAAGGGCACCTACGAGCGTGCACTCACCTACAACGACCTTCGCGCGGTGCGCCAGAAGCCTGACGAGACCCTCCGCAGATACATCCAGCGCTTCAGCCAGGTCCGCAACAAGATTCCGAACATCCCGGACTCGCACGTCATCTCCGCCTTCAGGGAGGGCGTCACGAACCGCCGGATGCTCGAGAAGCTCGGCATCCACGACACCCTCACCTCAGTGGTGAAGCTCTTCGATCTGGCTGACAAGTGCGCCAAGGCTGAAGAGGGCCTCCTCTTCGTCAAGAAGGAAATGGAGGAGACCCTCCTGAGGGGTCCAGGAGCAAGAAGAAGCCTGTCGAGAAGCGCAAGACCACCGCCATCCTCGCAGCAGAGCCTGACGCAAGCAGCCTCGCGAGGCCTCTCCGGCGGCTGATGAGAAGAAGGTGGACAATCGCCCATTCTGCATCTACCACAACAGGCACAACCACGCAACTGAAGACTGCTGGGAGCTCAAACAGCTCAGCAAGGAGCGCGAGAAGAACCAAGGCCGCGGCGGCCGCGGCGGAGGCCGTGGTGGCCGCGGAGGCGGGCGCCACAACTTCCAGCAGAGGGCTCGGGGGAACAACGCCGGCCAAAACGGCAATCTCCCCGACGAGAACCCTGGGGGCTACCAGGCCCCTCAGGGGGCAATAGCCTGCATCCTCGGCGGGTCTCAGCGCCCAAGTCCAACAACCACTTCAAGCAATTCTCTCGCGAGGTCAACGCCGCGCTTCCAGGGATTGAGGCATCCCAGCCCCTCAAGTGGTCGCAGTACACCATCGCCTTCGACTCCAAGGACCACCCCAAGTCGACCAAGGCTGTTGGCACCATCCCTCTGGTGTGCACCCCATCATCAACAACATCGCCGTCGCCAAGACTCATAGATGGGGGTGCGGTTGAACGTCATCTCTGTCGAGACCTTCGAGCAGCTTCAAGTGCCATACGAGTGGCTGATGCCCTCTAGGCCCTTCACGGGGGTGACAAGTGGCTCTACCACACCTCTGGGGCAGGTGAGGCTCGCGGTCACCTTCGGCACGCCGCAGAACTACCGCACCGAGCAGATCGACTTCGACGTCGCGCACATTGGCCTGCCCTACAACGCCATCCTCGGCTACCCCGCCCTCGCGAAGTTCATGGCCGTCACTCACCACGCGTACAACATCGTCAAGCTTCCAGGCAGCGGCGGCACCATCGCCATCCACGGTCAAGTCCAGGACGCAATGCGCTCTGTCGAGACCGCCTACAAGGCCGCTGCCGTGGCATTCCCTGATGAGGACATGGAGCCCCTCGAGAGGCCCGCGAAGAAGAAGCAGCTGTTTCACAGGAGCAGGCAGCCACGAAGAAGGTGTCGCTGGACGCCAGCGGCTCGGGGGCTAGCGTCACCATAGGCGCTGGCTTGCCTCCCAAATAGGAAAGCGCGCTCGTCGCCTTCCTCAGGGCAAACTCTGACATGTTCGCATGGACACCGTCAGAGATGTCCGGAGTACCGAGGGAGGTGATCGAGCACCACTTAGCCGTGTGTCCAAACGCACGCCCCGTGAAGCAGAAAGCACGGCGCCAGGCGCCAGAGAAGCAAGAGTTCATCATCAAGGAAGTAGAGAAGTTGAAAAAGCACACTAATCCGAAAGTTCCACACCCCACATGGCTCTCCAACACGGTGGTCGTTCCCAAGCACACCGGGGCGGCAGGCTCTGCATCGACTACACCGACCTCAACAAGGCCTGCCCCAAGGACCCGTACCCCATGCCTCGAATAGACCAGATCGTGGACTCCACCGCCGGCTGCGACCTCCTCTGTTTTCTGGATGCCTTCTCAGGCTACCACCAGATCAAGATGGCGAAGGAGGATGAGGAGAAGACAGCATTCTCACCCCTTGTGGTGTGTATTGCTACGTCTGCATGCCCTTTGGCTGAAGAACGCCGGCGCCACCTTCCAGAGGCTCATGAGGAAGGCCTTGGGGGCTCAGATGGGAAGAAACGCAGAAGCCTACGTCGACGACATCGTGGTCAAGACTCGCGAAGAGCACACCCTCATGGAGGACCTCGAGGAGACCTTTGCCAGCCTGCGCAAGTGAACATCAAGCTGAACCCCGCCAAGTGCGTCTTCGGGGTACCATCAGGCAAACTCCTCGGGTTCCTAGTGTCCCACCGCGGCATAGAAGCAAATCCTGACAAGATCAAGGCCATAGAAGAAATGCAGCCACCTCGTCGCCTCAAGGACATGCAGCGCCTGCGGGATGCATGGCCAGCCTAGGCCGTTCATCTCCAAGTTCGGCGAGAGGGCGCTGCCATTTTTCAAGATCATGAAGCGGTCTGGCACGTTCAAGTGGACGCCGAGGCGGACAAGCATTTGAAGACCTGAAGAAGTACTTGGCTAGCCCACCTGTCATGGTTGCCCCAAGGCCTGGCGAGCATCTGAAGCTGTACCTATCAGCCACTCCACAAACAGTGAGCGCAGCCTTGGTGGCAGAAAGGGAAGAGCCAGTCCTCGCCAAGAAGGACACCGCCACGCCAAGCCCAGATCCCCCCGATAAGGAAGCACCCTCTTCAGGCCCCGAGCCTCATGTCAAGCCCGCGCAACCAGAAGGCACCCTCGCCGAGGGTCGCCTCAAGAGAGGCTCGACAAGGCTCCCGAGGAGCCCAGTGCTGCATCCCATCGACAACGCTCGTCGAGCATCCCGTCTACTTCGTCAGCACGTGCTGCGAGACGCTCGCGAGCGGTACACTATGCAGCAGAAGCTCCTCCTCGCGCTCCTCATCGCTTCCAGGAAGCTGCGCCACTACTTCCAGGGCCACCCCATCACGGTGGTCACATCATTCCCTCTGGAGCAAATCCTGCGCAACCCAAACGCCACTGATCGCGTCGCAGGGTGGAACATTGAGCTGCAACCTTTTGGCCTGCGCTTCGACACCACCAGGGTCATCAAGGGAAGGGCATTGGCGGACTTCGTCGCCGAGTGGACGGACACGCAGCAAGAAGAGCCTCATGAGGCAGAAACCACGCCAGCTGGAGACACAGTGCCAAGCCACTGGACCATGCACTTCGACGGGCATTCGCATGCCAGAACGCAGGGGCTGGCGTCGTCCTGACCTCACCCAAGGGCGACAAGCTCTACTACGCCGTCCAGCTGTGCTTCACGACTGACAAGGTCTCCAACAACATCGCCGAGTACGAGGGCCTCCTCGCCGGGCTCAGAGCCGCAATCGCCCTCGGCATCAAGCACTTACTCATCAAGGGCGACTCCCAGCTCCTCGTCAACTTCTCCAACAAGAGCTACACGCCTAAGGACGGTCACATGGCCGCTTACCTCGAGGAGGTTCGCAAGCTCGAGAAGCACTTCAAGGGGATGGAGCTCAGGCACATCCGCGAAGGGAGAACCAGGAGGCCGACGACATCGCCAGGCGAGCATCGCGCAGAGAGCCCAGCAGGCAGGTGTTCGAGGAGAGGCTCACCAGGGCGTCGGTGAAACAGCCAAAAGAAGCGGTCAAATGGACACGACGAAGAGCTCCCACCACACCAACATCTGGAGCACCGAGCTGCGGTCCACCCTCAGGAGAACGCCTGCTGTTGGCCATGACGCATCAAGAGACGGGCTGGATCGATGAGCTCAAGGAGTACCTCAGGGACGGAGTCCTCCCTGAAGAGGATGCAGAAGCAGAGAGAATTGCTCGCAGGCCAAGTCATACTGCCTTCACGAGGGAGACCTGTACCGCAAGCGTCCAAATGGAGTTGCACTAAAATGCGTCCCCCCTGAAGAAGGCCGCCAGCTGATCAAGGACATACACAGTGGAGAATGTGGCCACCACTCATCATCACGCACCCTTGGGGAAAGTCTTCAGGAGTGGATTCTACTGGCCCTCAGTGCTTCAAGATGCAACCACCGTTGTCCAGGCTTGCGAGGCATGCCAATTCCACGCCAAGCAAGTCCACCAGCCTGCACTGGGGCTCCAGACCATCCCGCTCTCCTGGCCCTTCGCGGTCTGGGGGCTGGACATCCTGGGACCATTCCCACGCTCCAGCGGGGGCTACCGCTACCTCTACGTCGCCATTGACAAGTTCACCAAATGGGCGGAGGTCGAAGCGGTGCGCAGCATCCCGGCGAGATCAGCGGTGAAATTCATCAGAGGCCTAGCCTGTCGCTTCGGCGTGCCAAATCGCATCATCACCGACAACGGCTCACAGTTCACCAGTGGCATCTTCAGGGCCTACTGCGAGAGCCTCGGCACCCGGCTCTGCTTCGCCTCGGTGGCTCACCACGAAGCAACGGGCAGGCTGAGCGAGCGAACGCTGAAGTGCTCAAGGCCTCAAGACAAGAAGCTTCAACCGCCTCAAGGCCCACGGCAAGAACTGGATTGAAGAGCTCCCCTCTGTCTGGTCCATCCGCACCACCGCCACGAAGCCCACTGGAGAAACGCCGTTCGCTCTCGTCTATGGCGCTGAAGCAGTCCTCCCCACCGAGATCAAGCATGGGTCCCCACGGATCCTTGCTTTCAACGAGGACAATCAAGAGGAGCTCCACAACGACGACTTGCTGCTGCTCGATGGACTACGTCGCCGTGCCGCCCTCCGAGCGGCAAAGTACCAACAAGACTGCGCCGCTACCACAGCCGCCACATACGCCGCGCACCCTCGAGACAGGCGATCTCGTCCTCAGGAGGATCTCTCCAGAGAGGCCTCCACAAGCTCTCACCCATGTGGGAAGGCCCCTACAGGGTCGCGCACATCGCCAGGCCCGGCGCGGTACGGCTCGAGACGGAAGACGGCATCCTCAAAAACCCGTGGAACATCGAGCACTACGCAAGTTCTACCCGTGATCACGTCGCGGCAGGCATTTTTTGTCTCAAGAGGGAAGCACGCATCTTCACCTCCCAGCTTCACCAAGCTTTCCCTTCACGAGGGCCATCTCCACTGAGAGCTCTCTACAACGCGTCGCCACGGGCCGCGAGAAGCCTCAGCCACTCCATGTGGAACCCCATGCCCAGACATGGCGGACTTTGTCTTGGCCTCGCCAAGTGTAATGAACAATTTCAGGTCATCATGAACCTTTGCGCCTCGGCGCCGTTATGTAATATTGCTTGGTGAGTTTTTTTCTTACATTCATTCGCGCTCACATTTTTCCCCATGCGCACCTCGCGAGCGGGGGCTGAGCACGGTGCCTGTGTCTCGGGAGCATCCCAGCAGCATCGCAAAACCCAAAGGATCCGAGCTCTAACTCGTGGTCTCCGCCCACGACCGTTATCTCACCAAAGAGCTCTGACTCGTGGGCTAGCTCCCATGCACGTCACCTCACCAAGGACCTTGGTGCTTATCTCCTCGTGAGATACCCATGAGGAAACCTATGAGCGCGCATGAGTTGTACAACCATGCATTGCTTGTGGGTATGCCTCTCTCTCCAACGCAGGGAACAAGACGCCTACAGGGCTGCGGAGCTCCAAACCAGCCTCAGGCAACCTCGAGAGGGAAACGCCTCGCCAGGAACACAACACCCTCTACAAGGCAAAGTCTCGCAAAAGCTAAGTCCAGAACTTACGCCTCACGAGTTTTTTCCTCTCGCTGGTTTTGTCGCCCCTCGAGCCTCTCTTTTCTCTCTTACGCCTCATGGGCTGCTTGCACGTCAAAGGGGAGCTCCCGAGCATCGTGCCTCGAGAGCTCTTACCTCTCTAAGCCTTACGCACCCCCCGGCCTTGTCGAGCCCTGACTCCGGCATACCGAAGCGGCGGTGCTATTTGCGCTGAAAGCAGGGTCCTAACGACGTAGAGCGAAAAAGACATGAGGAACAGATAAAAGGCCTCCCGAGGGGCGCTTACACTTGCATGAAACAAAAGTGTCTTTACAAGCTGTCACAAAGTGGAAATGACAAATCCTAAGATAACTAGTGCCCAGGCACAGCACTCCACAGGAGGCTCACGCTGCAGGGCTGTCGTTGTCCTCGCCATCGACAGCCTCGTCATACTCCTCCGCAGCACCTTCCTCGCTCGCCCTCCTGGGCCGAGTCATCCTCGACCCTCCTGAAGCGCTGGACGTACTTCTCCACGTCATCCCACACCGAGGCGTCCAGCTTCGAGGCGAGCTTCCGATCCAGGGGCTCCGTCACGGCCGTGAAATCGATGCTAGGGTGGAGATGCGCGAGGTTGGCGAAGACTAGGCCAACCGCAACGCCAAGGAGCTCGCGGCTCTCGTTGTCGACCAGGTCATCGAGGTTCGTCACGACCTCCTCAAGGCTGGTGAGGAGCTGCTCGAAGAAGCCGAGGTAGGTAGCGACGTCAGAATTCCCCTCGGCAGGGAGTACGGGGGCTTCGGCTCCCAGGCGGCCCGCGACGGTCCGCGCACGGCTCACCAGAGAGAGGATAATGCGTTCCCACTGGCGCGACAGACCTGCGCAGCCTGAGCGCTCTGCCGAGCCTCCTCGACAAGCTCTACAACAGGCCCCACTTGCTGCTGCATCTCAGTCATGTCCTGCGTCAAGGAAGCAAGGTCCTGCTCCGCGCGCTTCCGGGCCTCCACCGCAGCTTGGAGGCGGGAATCAAATCGCTTCTTCTGGGCCTCGAGCTCCCTGATGCGAGCATTAAGCTCGTCGCGTTTCTTCGTGAAGCGCTCCTCCTGCATCTTGGCCTTCTTCGCGAACTCCTTGGAGCAGTTGTCGCGGAAGAGCTTCTCCTTGGCCGCAGACTCCTCCTGCATCTTCTCCTCTTTCTTGCGGAGGTTCTCGTTGGTCTGCGCGAGGCGCTTCTTGTAGAACTCCTCATCCTGGGTCACCTTGCTCTCACGAGACTCTAGGTGTTCCCGCTGCGCGGATTGATCTTTCTCGATCTGTTCGACCTGCTCCTTGCGCTTGCGCAGCTCAAGCTCACGGGAGTCGAGGTCTGCCCTTGCTGCACGATCAGCCCTTCGCGGATCCGCAGGTCCTCGCGGAACTTCTCCAAGCTCTGCCGCACGTTCTCTGACTCGGCGATGATACCCGCCTCGCGGTCCACAAGCTCTTGGTGCTTGGTGGAGACCGCTGATGCATGTAAAATGCATACATGAACTTTGCACTATATCACACATATTCTAATCATATTTGCATCATATAAGGGTTATATTACTGTTATTTAATGATTTTAGGAAATAAATCAATTGTTTCCTATTTTTATGGAATTAACCCTGCGCAGGCAGAAAACCCTATTTCTTTCCTTTTATGTTTCAGGGACCCAAACGTCGTTCAAAAATTATGGAAAAATACAGGCGTCAGTATTTTGGAAGGAGGAAGACCTCGGAGCGAAGGAAGCAAGCAAACGGAGGCCAAAAGGCCAAAAGGGGGTGGCCCACGCGGCCAGGTACTGTGGCCGCGTGGGGCCCACTCGTTTGGCCCTCGTGGCCCCGCTGCCGTCGATCTTTCGTCCACCGCCTTTGTTTTGACCTAAAAACGCCTATAAAAAAGGTCCCATGGCGTTTCGCGAAGGGAGCGCCGCACAAACACAGAAACACCGAAACGGAGATCAGGAGCCGCAGATTGGAGGGGGAAAACTCCGGCGGGGCGCTGCCGGTGTGGTCTCCATCTTCTCCATCGACTTCTCCACCGTCTCCATGATGAAGAGGGAGTAGTCCACCTCTGGACTATGGGTTTGTGGAAGTAACTTATGTATCTCTCCTCTCTTGAGCTTCACTAATTAGTACCGTATGAGCTGCTGAACATGATTACGGTCATATTTGTAATACCTATGTGGTGGATCTTTCTATGAGTTAATATATGTTTGAGATTGCAATGTTTGTTTCAGTTATGAGTATAGATGCATATTACGTACCCCGTTCTTGTCTACTTGTTATGATCAAGCATGTTTATGAGAGCGTGTGTGGGGGAACGTGTGCATTAGTTGGAGTAACAGGGAGTGGTGAGTGCGGTAAGCTGACAACTTAATATCGCGATCCACTTGGGTGTTTACCTTACTTTGTTACCTCACTAGGGTGTTACTATGAAATATACCATGCTGCAAGGGTTGAGGGTGATCAAGCTTCTTCCTGTGACTAGATCCAGCATGTTCTTATTTTCACTTCATGTCATGAAACTTATTGCTATACTCTGAGTCATCTTAATTACTGAGGTGTTATGATTTGGTTCGCATCTTGGTGGAGTATAAGAGAGACTAATAATCAAAAGGTCTCTATGTTAGGACGTGATGCCCATATATCTAAGTAACTTGTTATCAAACTTTGTGTTGCAATCTCATATGTTAATTCTGTGTGTGTTCCATTGTCTGCCACTTTATAAAGAGAGAGTGCATTTGTGAAACCATGAACCCCGGTCCATTTTTAATCATAAGAAACACCTTTCCAACACCATATACCACTTTTCTATTTTCAGCCATCATTAAATCCGAAAATACAAAAATACTTTTCATCTTGCATACATCATTAAAAAACCCAAAAATATCATTTACCATTGCATCCATCACCATTGCATATTTATTTCCTGTTTACACTGCATAACTATCTTGATATCATTCTTACACCTTGTGCTTGACAACCACAGGTGAGGTTGAGGACCAAAACATTTAACTTTGTTTTGTAGGTAACCAAAAGAAGGATAAGAAGATAAATCTACACTACTGATTCCCCGAGAGTTCGATATTAAACCCTCGAGTCACCCCTCGTGGGGAAAACAAGTCTTCCACTACTACACACTCTGCACTTGGAGTCTCAACCTAACCCATTTACTTTTCACGCAGGTACCACGCGAAGGGCTAGCAACTGTTTTCTGGCACCATTGTGGGTAACTACGTGAAGGGCCATCAAGACTGTTTTCTGGCGCCGTTGCCGGGGAATCATAGCTGAGAGATTTATCCAAGGGTGTGCATCATCGCATTCATCTCACAACGAAGTCAACTTCACCAACTTGTGCTAACACCTAAGCTTGGGGAGGTTGCACCTACGTGAGCACCATCTTATCCATCTTTACTTACAAAGCAATTTATTTGTTTTGTTAGTGTCATTGCATATCATATTCCGCTTGCATATTTATTTCAGTTTTGCATAAAAAATAAAAAATACAAAAAAACTTGCTAAAATGGGAGAAAGAACTAAATTGTGTGACTACACAAACACTCCAAATGATCAATTTATCTAGAGCTATTGCCACACCTAAGATAAATGCTGAGAGTTATGAAGTAAGTCCTAGTTTGTTGAACTTGATAACTAGGGAACAATTTGGTGGTAGTGCTATGGAGGATGCCTCTATGCATCTTCATGATTTTGTTGAAATATGTGACATGCAAAAGTTTAAAAATGTGGAAAGTGATATCCTAAAACTGAAGTTATTTCCTTTCTCACTTAGAGGAAAAGCTAAAGAGTGGTTGCATTCATTACCTATTGATAGCATTAACTTGGGATGATCTAAAAGAAGCTTTCATTAAGAAATATTATCCCCCTGTTAAAATTTTGCAAAATAGAAACAACATTCTTTCTTTTAGGCAAAATGAAAATGAACATGTTGCTATGGCTTGGGATAGGATAAAACTTATGCTTAGAACTTGTCCCTCACATGGAGTTAATGAATGGACCATATTACACTCTTTCTACAATGGTTTAAACTACATGTCTAGAAATATACTTGATTCTGCTGCTGGAGGTGCTTTTATGAGTAAGACTATAGTAGAAGCTAAAAACATATTGGAAAGCATTTTGCAAAACTATAGTCAATGGCATACTGATAGGGCACCTAATCATCTAAGAAAGTGAATTCTATTGAGGAAACTAATGATTTGTCATCTAAAATGGATACTATTCTTGCTTTGCTTAATAAACCTAGTGTTGAAAATGTTCCTTTGCAAGAACTAGTTGGTAACAATTCTGAAAATATTGATGTCAACTTCATTAGGAACTATGGTAATAATGGGTATGGTAACAACAATTATAACTCTATAATAAACCCCATATGTTCCCAACAATCGTCCTTTTGTTCCATATCCTAATGCTAATGATAATAATTGGAAGCCTATGTCATCACACAATGATAATTCTGAGGCTAACAAAATTCTTATGGAACAAGTTGCTAGTCATAACACTATGATACAAGAGTTGAATAAGTCTGTTGCTCTATTAGTTCTGATATTAAAGGCTTACAACTTCAAGCTGCAGGACTAGACAAAGCTTTGTCAAAACTAGCTGATAATCAAGCTACCTTATTGAGTATGTCTGCAGGGAAACCACAAGCATCACCTGTGGTTGGAATGAATTCTATTAATATTGCTGAAAATGTTCCTCTCACTTTGGAGGAAACTCTTAATGAATTATTGAACTATCCTGAATATTTGCTGCCATTCATGTCTCAACTTAGTGGTTTAAGAGAAGAAGTTAAAGAAACTGAACATGATGAATCTCTTATGCTGATTGAGTTAGAAAAGAAAGTTGAGGAAGTTAAAATGCTTAGTGAAGTCAAGGATCCTTTGCTTGACTTAGAAAATTGTAGCTTGCATGAATTAATATCTATCTTACAAAAATTTGCAAGTGATCCTTCCATCAACACTAATCAAGCTGGCTTTGGTTCTTATATTGCTAATCATGTCTTGAAAGAAAAGATTGCTAGGTACAACCAAGAGGCTATGATACCACCTAAGCTTGGGGATATGTGGATTCCTAAGGTACTAGTAACTATTGGAAAAGAGACACACCATGATCTAGGATCTAGTGTCTCTGTTTTATCTAAAGAACTATATGAAGTGCTTGAATTGAAAAATCTTGAAAAATGCTCCATTGAACTTGCACTTGCTGATGACTCTATTAAACATGCTTTAGGAAAAGTAAGTGATGTTATGGTGAGTTACATATGACTTTTGTGCCTGTGGATTTTCTAATCATGGATATGGGGAATAAAACCTCTAGTCCTATTATTCTTGGAAGACCTTTTCTTCGTACCACAGGTGCATCATTGATTCAAAGGAAGGGAATGTGAAGTTTCAGTTCCCACACAAGAAGTGCATGGAACACTTCCCAAGGAAGAGGGAACCACCAAAGTTCAAGCTCCCTCATGAGCTTCGTCCACAATAAACAACAAGTAAGAAGCCTAGCTATATGGCTATAAAGAAAGCGCTTTGCGGGAGGCAACCCGGTTATTTTTGTGTGATTTTCTTTGTGTCCTCTTGCTGTAACAAGAGACTTTGTGTCTAGTTTAGGTTCTGGAATTTTCAATAAAGTGCCAAGTTTTACCCTTTTTGGTTTGAAAAAGTTGCTTATAGCGTTCGGAGATTTTATTCCTGCACGAATCAGTGCACGGTATGATTTTTAATTCTTATTCTGTAACTCCGAATGAGCTCATATTTGAACTGTAGTTGCAACTTTTCATCCTCTGTATGCATGAATTTTTCGGAATTTTTCGAGAAAGTTTGGTAGGGTAGAAAAATACGTTTTTGCTGCTGTTTTTCTGGACAGATTCTGTCCCATTTTGTTTGATGCATGCTTTGAGCTTTTAAGTTGAATCTTTTTGATCCAATTGAGTTTATGAGTAGGCATACAACATTATACACTTTCTGGACATCTCATATGAATTTTTGTTCAAGGATTATATGCAGCAAGAAATATTTGTTTATCACTATTAATGCACCCCACAGAAAAGAAATGGGAGAAACGGTGTTTTGAAGTTTTTTCACAGGGATTGGAGGAGATGCACCAAGAGTTATCCAAGGATGGTGAAGACCATAAGCTTGGGGATGTGAAGACAACCCCGCTGGACCTACACACTCTCGGTTTGCGCACGTCCAACTTCTGTTTTTCGATCGAAACACTTTATCGCATAAACTTGGAGCGTCTTTTGTTTTGTTTGGTTTGATTTGTTTTGAGAGACCACCACACTATCATTTATATATGGAGAGCTACTGGAAATATGGGTTGAAATATGTTGGATGCTTTTATAAGATTGGGAAAAGGGATGTTTGAGTTGATTTTTAATGATACATATAGTTGCATGATTCATGAGCTTGTTTATGAGTAATAGTTTGCAAATCCTTTTTGAAGAGCTATAACTTATTCATGTTTTGGTGCTGATTGTTATTTTACTTGGTTTAACATGGATTAGTTAGTTCTATGGACACTCATGCATGCATCTAGATGGTCAACTTTCTCCCTTTTGCTAGCCCAAAAACTCCAACAAGTCAAAACTTGTTTCCAACACCTTCAACCAAAGTTATTCCAGTGAGTCCACCATATCTACCTACTAGCTATATGCTATTCCGAGTATGTTCATCATGATATTTGTGTTATCTATACCTCTGAATGAAAATGATTATGTTATTGATTGCCATGGGAAAATTGGTTATATAGCTCTCACGAACTTGATGCACATTTTACTATCATTGCATAAATAAAACATGACCCATTGTGATTAAGATTATGATGCTAGTGGCTTGATAAATGTTCGAGGTTGGGAGTTAGCCCATATGTGCTGTCACATGCAAAGCTTTCAACATGCTCCTTCATCTCATTTAGTTGATATCATGTACTTTTGTTATGGATGCCTATCATGGTGAAATGAGGTGGAAATGAAGTAGTATAAATGGTTAGAGAGACGCCTGGGCCGCTAATCTAAGCCATGCATCATTCATGGTGGAAATTTACTTACATGCTATGGTGAATTCTGTGATACACCTTATAAAAAGCTATTCCAATGGTAAATAAAAAGGGTGTTGAGGTTGTTCATCTTGTTTGTTTGTCTTGTCATTTTGATATGGGCTTGTTCCATATCCTGGGACAAGAGGTACCCCAGTTGACGCTCTTGATGATACTATTATTACTTACAATGATATATAACTTGAACTTGCTTTGTTTCCAAGTTGAGTAATCATGGTGTAGGTACTTGTATTCAAGGGGCATGAGACATCCAACCTTTACTTTGTCAAGCACACTACTCATATTTGCTCTCACATTAAACTATAATCATTCAAGATGCTATGATAGGGGAATGAGAGCTTGACACCAAGTATTACCACATTGCAATCATTAACTTAAGTAGAAGAGTTTGGAGGTTAGATGAAACTTATGCATGCTTTACCTCTACTCACTTATTCATCTTTCCAAAGTGTCCACCAAACATATTCAGATTTTCATTATCACTCTATGGACCACATGTATGCAAAAGTAAGAATGTCCATACTACTTGCTACTATGTTACACTTTGTGAACTATCATTGAACATCCTTGCATTGAATACTTGATATCACTTCATAAACTGTTTTGCATATTGCTACTCCTTTGAAGAATGAATCATTTGACTCTATATAGCAGTAGCAATCATCTTTGATATCCATTGTTAGTGCTATATTGCAAAGCCCATGTTAGTTTTATCACCTTCATACTCGAGGACGAGTATTGGTTAAGCTTGGGGATGTTGATGCATGTAAAATGCATACATGAACTTTGCACTATATCACACATATTCCAATCATATTTGCATCATATAAGGGTTATATTACTGTTATTTAATGATTTTAGGAAATAAATCAATTGTTTCCTATTTTTATGGAATTAACCCTGCGCAGGCAGAAAACCCTATTTCTTTCCTTTTATGTTTCAGGGACCCAAACGTCGTCCAAAAATTATGGAAAAATACAGGCGTCAGTATTTTGGAAGGAGGAAGACCTCGGAGCGAAGGAAGCAAGCAAACGGAGGCCAGAAGGCCAAAAGGGGGTGGCCCACGCGGCCAGGTACTGTGGCCGCGTGGGGCCCACTCGTTTGGCCCTCGTGGCTCCGCTGCCGTCGATCTTTCGTCCACCGCCTCGTTTTGACCTAAAAACGCCTATAAAAAAGGTCCCCTGGTGTTTCGCGAAGGAGCGCCGCACAAACACAGAAACACCGAAACGGAGATCAGGAGCTGCAGATTGGAGGGGGAAAACTCCGGCGGGGCGCTGCCGGTGTGGTCTCCATCCTCTCCATCGACTTCTCCACCGTCTCCATGATGAAGAGGGAGTAGTCCACCTCTGGACTATGGGTTTGTGGAAGTAACTTATGTATCTCTCCTCTCTTGAGCTTCACTAATTAGTACCGTATGAGCTGCTGAACATGATTACGGTCATATTTGTAATACCTATGTGGTGGATCTTTCTATGAGTTAATATATGTTTGAGATTGCAATGTTTGTTTCAGTTATGAGTATAGATGCATATTATGTACCCCGTTCTTGTCTACTTGTTATGATCAAGCATGTTTATGAGAGCGTGTGTGGGGGAACGTGTGCATTAGTTGGAGTAACGGGGAGTGGTGAGTGCGGTAAGCTGACAACTTAATATCGCGATCCACTTGGGTGTTTACCTTACTTTGTTACCTCACTAGGGATAAACAAAAATACCATGCTGCAAGGGTTGAGGGTGACCAAGCTTCTTCCTGTGACTAGATCCAGCATGTTCTTATTTTCACTTCATGTCATGAAACTTATTGCTATACTCTGAGTCATCTTAATTACTGAGGTGTTATGATTTGGTTCGCATCTTGGTGGAGTATAAGAGAGACTAATAACCAAAAGGTCTCTATGTTAGGACGTGATGCCCATATATCTAAGTAACTTGTTATCAAACTTTGTGTTGCAATCTCATATGTTAATTCTGTGTGTGTTCCATTGTCTGCCACTTTATAAAGAGAGAGTGCATTTGTGAAACCATGAACCCCGGTCCATTTTTAATCATAAGAAACACCTTTCCAACACCATATACCACTTTTCTATTTTCAGCCATCATTAAATCCGAAAATACAAAAATACTTTTCATCTTGCATACATCATTAAAAAACCAAAAATATCATTTACCATTGCATCCACCACATTGCATATTTATTTCCTGTTTGCATTGCATAACTATCTTGATATCATTCTTACACCTTGTGCTTGACAACCACAGGTGAGGTTGAGGACCAAAACATTTAACTTTGTTTTGTAGGTAACCAAAAGAAGGATAGGAAGATAAATTTACACTACTGATTCCCCGAGAGTTCGATATTAAACCCTTGAGTCACCCCTCGTGGGGAAAACAAGTCTTCCACTACTACACACTCTGCACTTGGAGTCTCAACCTAACCCATTTACTTTTCACGCAGGTACCACGCGAAGGGGCTAGCAACTGTTTTCTGGCACCATTGTGGGGTAACTACGTGAAGGGCCATCAACCGCCTCGCGCGCCGCCAGCTCCTGGTGTCAGGGGAATACTTTGTGGATTAACCCGCGGCCCAGGTTGATAAGTGCGACTTACTTTACTCGCACCTGAGAGGGCTTACATGAAAGCAAGCCCAATATCGCACCGCCACAAGGTGAAGGATCTAGAAGACCTATCCTGGAGGACGTGAGGAGAAGTTAGTCTCCAAGTAGGTTCCGATCGAGGTATTCCTTGTGGAGGAAGTTTCCTTTGTAACCTAGCGAGCCTCTGTGTATATAAAGAGGACTCGCAGGACTTAGACAGGGTCAAGCTATCAAGCCCTAAAACCCTAGCTCTTACGGCGAGTTCCCAGATCAGATCGCCTCCATTGTAACACCACATATATCATATCAATACCAATCTAGGGTAGGCAGGAAGTAGGTCTTTACCTCACATTGAGGGGCCGAACCTGGGTAAATCTGTGTTCGTCCTTGTTCCTACGATCCCAAGCTCGGTGACGATTGACTCGCGCAAATCCCACACCTACGAAGTCATCCATGACATCTGACGTGACAAACCCACGACAGTTGGTACCCACCGTGGGGCCTGCGGTCAAGAGCGTCACGTTCCGCGCAGGATCGATGAAAGGAGCTGAAGATCTCGCCATTGGCCACATCATCATGGTCGATGGCACGCCTCTCATTGACGATTCAAGCTGGGGACCAGAAGCTGATTACCTGGAGACAGGTCGCATCATCCCGTTTGGATCTATTAATGTTTTCGTCGGCTTCATCGGCGGCGAGTCAGAAGACCCATCACAGCCGGGCGACTCAGAAGAAGGAGTCGCCGTAACTGTGGATGAAGAAGAAGAATCTCCCAACAACGAGCCACTGACGCTCGAAGACGAAGAAGCCCAATCCATTGAGTATGTACTCGAGAAAAGGCTCTGTGGAAACCCTAGGGGTGGCAGCTCGCCCTCCATAGGAGATCAGTGCATGGAAGGGATCTACAGGACCGTGGAAGCAGAGGAAGGGCTGGGCATGCCGCAGGGCAGCTTAGCACCCACGGCACCAGAAGCAGCGGAACAAGTCGCACCAGAAGGATCAGGAGTCGCAGAGCTCGGTTCGAGTCGCGCGGCACCCGCTGCAGCCACCCCAGGAGTCGCGGACTCAGGAGTCGCAAACAGTGATGCCCCGTCCGGAGTTGTACCTATGGAAGAAGGCCCAAGAACAACCCCCAACACGACGGCCAGGATGCCCCAGAGCAGCCCGCTATTTACGCCTATATCTGCAGTTAACGCCGCCGCGAGAGCTGCGGAGCTGGAAGCTACTAGGATCGAGCTGTATGATGAAGTCCAAAGGATTGTGGATGAAAGGAGCAGGCTCGCACGTGAGGACCAGCGCCTCCAGCAAGAACAACAGCGACTCGCCAAGGACACCATCATCTTACAAGGAGGACCAAGCACCTTGCCACATCGACGTCATATCAGTCGCATGCAGCCAGGAACAGTAAATCCCATGGAGTTATTCCAATCGCCCACCTCTGGACCTACAGCCGCGGTCCCTGCAGTCGATACACCAGCAGCCACGGCGCCACCCCACGCGAACCCATCAGTCGCAACAAATGCAGCGCGTCCAGTCGCGTGGCCAGAAGCCGCAGCACCATCAGTCGTAGTACCCTAATACACGACACCACCTGTCGCGGCTGCGCGACCCGCGGCTCCTTTAGTCGCGCCTGAATTGCGGACGATGGCATCGCCAGCATTCGTGCATGTAGTTCCATCTTTTGCGGCACCAAGAACGGCGGAAGCACCAGGGTCAAGAGCTCTGGTGCAAGCTAACAACAGGGCTATCATGCCACCTCCGTCGCCACAACCAACCTTTGTGCAGCAGCCGGCACCGCAGCCTCAAAGGTTCCATACACCGCAAGGATGCTATGTTAGCCCAGTGGAGAATCTCTATGCGGCTACCAACATCTTAGCCAGGTTGACACCGGCAGGAAACGCACCGATGGACAGAGAGGCGTGGCGCGCCATTGAGATGCTGAGCACAGCGGTAATACAGCAGGCAAACATGTCTGAACATGGGGGACGGCTGCACGCCACCCCCTATAACAGTGGAGTAACAGCGGAAAGAAGCATCCGAGCCGAGTCGCCGCAGGTTGCGACTTCAAGTTCAGCCAGGCGACAAAGGGATAACCAACAGGTGGTACAAGTTCAACCCGCAGAAGGTGTGCAGATGCATGCAATGGTTAATCAGGCAGGGAGGCCAGCTCCATCCAACTTATCATCGCGACTTAAGGTCCAGTCTGCTTCAGCGAGAGAATTAGGTCCGAGCCGTTTCCTGCAGATTTCAAAGGACCTCGCAAGGTCGCAAATTACAACCCAAGTATGGACCCGGTCACTTGGCTCAATAATTATGAGATGGGCATGAGCATTCTCAACGCATCTGAAGAGATCTGTGCCCGATACCTAAACATGATGTTGGAAGGCGCAGCCCACATTTGGTTACAAAACCTACCACCAAACTCAATAAATTCTTGGGATGAGATGAAGGAAGCTTTCGTCAAGAATTTCCAAGGAACGTGCAAGCGACTCTGCAGTATAGAAGATCTTGAGTGCTGCGTGCAAAAGGAAGGCGAGTCAAGTCGCCATTGGATGAGAGAGTGGCAGAAATTATACACTCTTCAGACAACATACCTCCAAGCTCAGCCGTCCTAGTTATGGAGAAAAACTGCAAGTTTGAGCCGCTGGTCCACAAACTGGGTCGCATGAAGGAGAAAGTCAAGAGCCTCAGCGAAGTGATAGCAGCAGCTAACAAGTATGCAAGTTTGGATAAAACCAAGGACGCATCTGATGGAGAGGAAGAAGAAACTGCTGGCAAAGGAAAGAAGACCAGCAGCAAGACTCAGCAGTAACAAGCTAGCAATAGTAATGCGAGTTACAATAAGCGCAAAAACGAGGAAGGAAACTCGGGATTAGTCGCAAACACGAACACTCGTTACAAGCCAAGTAGTGGCAGAGGAAGAAATTTCCACCCGTTAATTTGGAAGAAGTCTTCAACCGTCCCTGCGACATCCATGTGGGAAAAGATGGAAAACCACCCAACCACACAAAAGCACAGTGCTACCATTACAAAAAGTGGAAGGATGGACAACCACTTAATAGGAATAACAATAATCAGAACAACGAAGGAGGCAATCATGGCGGAGGCCACCATAATGCTGCGCCAAACCCACAGCCAGACCAACCGCAGTTCCCAAAGCAGCTGGGTCAATATCACACAATTGTGGTTAATACCTCTAGGAGGGAGCAGAAGCTGCGACGGCGCAACCAAGCTATTAACGCCGTAGTACCAGCCGTACCACAGTGGCTGAAGTGGTCTGAGCAACCAATAGTTTGGAGCCGCGAAGATCATCCAGGAGAAATAAATGAAGGAGGCAAGCTCGCGCTAGTGGTCGCCCCTCAAGTCGCAGGATACAAATTAAGCAAAGTACTGATGGATGGAGGCAGCAGCATAAATATATTATACTATGAGACTTTCAAGAAGAGGAATCTCCAAGAAAAGCAGCTGCACCCATCGAGAACAACGTTTCACGGAGTCGTGCCTGGCGTATCAGCTCAGCCATTGGGGCGAATCAACCTGGAAGTCGCCGTCGGGACGCAAAGCAACTTCAGAAGCGAGTACGTCTGGTTTGAGGTTGTAGATTTCCAGAGCCCATACCATGCCCTCTTTGGCAGAGAAGCGTTTGCAAAATTCATGGCTCGACCGTGCTACGTATACCTGAAGCTAAAAATGCCTGGTCCTAAGGGAGTAATCACAATAGATGGCAATAAAGAGATAGCACAAGAATGCGAAGAAGGCGACAGGGCTATGGTCAGAGACGCTTGCGTCGCCGAAAATGCGCCTGCTCCTGAGCCGCAACCAAAATTTGATGACATCGTGGAAGCCAAAAGACACCTGCCTGACCTGCGACTTCAGATTACAGCCGCAAGAAGGACAAGAGCTTCAGGCCATCGGCAATAAGGGTATACCCCAACCACCACGAGTCGCCATCAACAATCACAACAGAACCAACAAGGGTTCACAGTATCAAGCTGGCCACTCAGGGCTCAAACCCCAACTTCGGTCGCCACCTAGGCGCGACCGTACAATATGTATCAAATTGGATCGCCACTTAGGCGCGATCAACCCATGTATCAGGAATTAGCTACCACTCAGGCGCGGCCGTACCTGTGCATAAAAAATCTGGTCGCCACCTAGGCACGACCAACCCCTGTATCATCTCTGGTCGCCACCCAGGCGCGACCGACCCCTGTATCATCTCTAGTCGCCACCCAGGCGCGACCGACCCCTGTATCATCTCTGGTCGCCACCCAGGCGCGACCGACCCCTGTATCATCTCTGGTCGCCACCTAGGCACGACCGACCCAATGAATCACTTTCTGGTCGCCACTAAGGTGCGACCGACCCTATGTATCATATAATGATTTTGAAATAAAGCCGGCACGCCTACTATGTAGGTGGCTGTCGTTTCACCTCAAACTACCAATTGAGTTGTGAGTCTTTAATTTTCTAATCATTGGTTCCTTGGGGGTGCGGCAGCTTTTTGAGCGCGGCCTATTACCTTGGAATCGCTAAATGAGTGGCATTTATCGTGATTATACTCAACCTTCACTTGGATGCGACTTGCATTATGCGGCCAAAGTACTGGGGTGTGGCGTCAATCGAGCTTGATTGTCTATCATGGCCGCTCTCGACCCTGAACACACATGTTCCTAGGAAATACTGAGCCGCGCAAGGGCCTAAGTAAGGAAAATCGAGACAAATCATAAGGACCAGACTATTGGTCGGAACTTGTACTGCTGAGAGTACTTAATAACCATAAAACATTGTTGCTAACACACCATTTCAGCAATTATTACAAGCCACTAAGGGCTAACTTCACCATAACATTGTATTTTACTCACTTCTTCCCAGCTTTTGGCTTGTGAGTAGGAGGCACCGGCAGCTTACCAGGCTTGGCAGGAGCAGCAGTCGCAGGTGTGAGATCCTGGCTCAGGGCTTAACAGGATTGATAGAATACTCATATCAACAAGTTGCAACTTCTTTTCCGGAAGCTCATCTGGAAAGAACTCCGAGGTTAAGCGTGCTTGGCCCGGAGTAATCCAAGGATGGGTGACCGACCAGGAACTCGTTCCCGGGTGCGCACGAGTGAGGACAAAGTGCGCAGAAAAGACTAGTGTTGATCTGTGGGGCCGGTCTAGAGATCCTAGAGAGCTGCCAGGGGTGATAGGCCCGGCCCGGGGGTGGCCGGGGTGTTACATACTTGTAGCGCCCCGACCGCGGAACTATACAGTGATGTTGTGTGTCACCGATTAGGCGATACAACCGGAGGTTACGGGTTTACCACTCCCCGGCCAAAACCTTTGGCAGGCGTTGCTCGGAATTGATCATCGGCAACGCAACACCCCGATTGATGCCCTAACACAGGCACAACTATCAATGCATAATAGAGAGATCAAGACTAGTGGAACAACTGGCACATCACAGACTCTACGACTCAAAGCATTATAGTTCAACTCTTATAATAGAGAAAGATAGCAAATATTACAACCAGAGGTCACCGACCCAACAGTACATCATGCGGAAGCAAATTAAGTTGTTCTAAACAACAAGATCCAAATTATGGCCTAAGAGGCCTATAGATAAACATTCCAGCGCCAGCTATTCCGGGATGTCCCAAGCTGCCACCTGGGAACCCCAGACTACTCGTCGACGTCCACATAGAACCCACCTTCAGTGTCGGTGAAGTCCTCCACTGAAAGAAACAAACGACGTTGAGTTCGACGAACTCTTGCAAGATTAAATAGAGCTACTAGCTCGATGATTGGCTTTCAAAGGTTTTATGGCTGTTTTGCATAAAGCTAGTTTTCTTTATAAAAGACATAACTCCATGGCATCGACTAATCAGAATATTTTCAAAAGGGGATAAGAAGTAAACTCTTTTCTTTTGATCAACCTCCATCAACAACCACCATCAGTCACTTCACCTGTCTACAAAGGCACCTCCCCGAATCACCCTCGAGGAAGTCAACCTTGCATTCTTGGTAGTACCTTTAGTACTCAGGTTTTAATTATTCCGTTCAAGTTTTCTATGGTCTCTGAATCCGGCACCAAGTCGTCCTTAACCGTGGACACGGCTTTTCGAAAAGATTTACCCTGCAGGGGTGTACAAAGGGAAAGTCGCCGGAGTCCCGAAGGGGCTCTAGCTTCTTATCCACGCGTACCGTCCGGCTCATTACCCGTACATGCCTGTACATTTGCTCTCTTCCAAAGAGAGACGGCTGAGTGGGCGCGGCTACAACCTTTACCTTGCTCGAGACTAACCCAGGATCATCAGTGAGGACGGGACAGGTTCAGTGCTCCCAGCACCCTGTCCCGTGGCCACTCATTTCCCTAAACACCACCATCCTCATCGCAGTCCTGGCCACCATCTTCACGCACGCGCAAATGGAAACTCGAACTAGAGGACCCTGGCTAGCCCCTCCACAAGTTAGTCGGTCGACGAGGGCTCCATATACCCACGCATGGTTGCACGCTCGGTCTTGGCTTCGAAGGGGAGAACTCGCACTTAGGCGGCGAGAACGAGACAACCCACCACATCCCATGTGGCCTCTCATCCCCACCTTTAAGCAGTTTATTTATGTCTCCACAATTTTGCACAACATCCGGCCATTCCATCAACTGTTCCAACAATGAAACATCCACCGGACATCTAAGCATTCTAAACTAAGCATGGCTAAGCATATATATCGCAAGTATAATTAACTCAGCCCAACACTTCAGTCCTAGGGATATTAGGAAGGATACAGGTAATGGCAACAGGTATCTAATGCAACTAATAGGATACTCTAATCCAAGCAAAAGACATTTAGAACCGAATGCAATATTATAGTGGAGAAAATAATTGCGTAAAATAGGAGGAGACATGCTCAGAGGGGGGATTACGCTTGTCTTGCTCAGGGGGCTGGTAATACGGTTCGTCGGGGTATTGCGGTGGAACCCCGAGTGCTTGATCTATCGATGCATAAAAACACCGGAAAGAATAACAATCAATAACCACACATGCATAACAAATGCAATGCACAAACACATGATGGCATGACAATTTTAATGCACTGAATTTACTGAAAATTATCTAGCAATTTAAAGGGGGTGCCAGAGTAATTATTCCGACTAAAGAGAAACTATACCCCATAGTTAACTTAATGATTCTCTAACTTCTAGAAGTGCAGTGCTGTAATTGTGATCAAATATGCATGAGGATGATGTTAATGGACAGTACCTAATTTTATAAGCAATTTGATATATTAAACACATTTTTCTGATTATCCAATATAAAGTTATTGCATTTTTAAAATCCATTTTAAATCTGCCATTTTACTAATTTATTTTTAACACCCATAAAAGTAATTCTCCTTGGTTTGATAAAAGGTGAAACATGAAGTATATCAAGTACTGAACATTTTGGTATATTATTTATAATTTTTGAATCATTATTTTAAAAGATATGTATTTTCCAAAATCATATCTTTGCTGCCATTTTCCTTATTTTAATAAAACACCAATTAAACTAATTTAATTGGATAGACAAATTATACCAATAGACAGGTTTTACTTTTCTGAACATTTTGATATATTATTTGTAATATTTGGACAAGTATTCAAGGAGATATTGAATTTACAAGTTTTAATAAAATTTCTGCCTTTTATTTATTTTTCAGAGAAATTAACCGAAGCGTTTTTCACACTGGGCTGTGCTACACACAGACGCTGACCAGTGGGCCAGCTGCCACGGTGGAAGCCACGCAAGCGCGCGGGCCCACGGTGGTTTGACCGCGAGGATGCCAGGCCGGCGCGACGCGGCGCGGTGACCGCGGCGACGGCGAGGCACGGCTCCGGCAGAGGAGTGCGCGCGGGGACGGACTAGTATGCGCAGTCGACGCGCATGGGTACGCGGACGCCGGGGCGGTGCTACGAACCAAAATGGTCGCCGGCAGGATCTCCGGCGACGAGCTACGGCGGAAACGAGCTACGGCTACGGCGGAATCTACTGCTAACAGGCGATATAGAGCGAAAGGAGTAGAACGGAGATGTCCCTGCGGACGGAGTGCTCACCCTCGAAGCGTGGGAATCAACGGCGTCGACGGAGGAGGTCGGAGGCGGCCGGGAGGTTGCTCGAATCGCGGCTGCCGGAGTTCGAGGAGAAGAGGATGGCGGCGTCGATCTATTGCTTCTTCGGGCGATTCCTCCTACGAGGAGGGAGAGGGAACCATGGCGGAGCTCGTGGTGGTCGTCGATTTACTCGGGGGGGCTTCAAACGCCGGCGACGGAGCTCGGCCGTGGTGCTGTGCTTGGGGAGAAAAGAGAGGAGAGCGAAGGAGCGAGGTGAGGGAGCAGAGGAGGCCTCGGGTGGTCTTCTTATCTTCCTCGCAGGGGACAGGAGAGGAAGGGGGGTCCGGCGGGGAGCAGAGAATCGTGGGGGCCTGGGCGGCGCGGCGCAGCGTGGAACACGGTGGCGGGTCGCCCGGCTACAGGAAGGAGAAGGTGTTTTTACGAAAACCCCCTGGCAAACTTTTCCCCATCACAAACCAGTCCTTTTCTCTTTTCTTTATTTTTCTTTTAAAACCAGTAGCTCTTTGGGGATTTATTTGGGGCACTTAACTCATTTCAAAAATTATGAAAATATTTGGGCAGCCTCCCCATATCATGTAGAGGCTCCACAAAAATTGGCGTCTCAAAATAAAATCTTTTGAGCAACTTTTGTGCATTGGTTTTGAATATGGCATTTTTCTTAATTACCAATTTATAATACTTTAGAATTTTTAAAGCAAGTTCAAAATATTATTTTTGAACTCTTGGAACTTCCTTGACAAATATTTTAGGTCACAAACTTTGTTCAACTACTTAACATCATTTCACTAGAATTGTTGTTTGTTTCTAATGGACAACAATTATGCATGGATGCCATGATGCATGGGAGGAAAGAAAAGTGAAAATTTGGTTCAAATTTTACAATACCAAAAGTGGGCTGTTACAATTCTACCCCCCTTACAGGAATCTCGTCCCGAGATTCTACGAGTGCGGAAAGAAGTCGGGATACTCCTCACGAAGACTAGACTCCCTTTCCCAGGTTGCTTCTTCTTCGGAATGGTGTGACCACTGAATTTTTAGGAACTTGGTGGTCTTATTACGAGTCTTCCTTTCTGCTTCATCCAGGACACGGATGGGGTGCTCGCGATAAGTGAGATCTTCCTGGATATCTAGCTCCTCATGATTGACTCCATGGATAGGATCTTTGAAACAACGACGGAGTTGGGATACATGAAACACATCATGCACATCTGGGAAGTTGGCTGGTAGCTCCAACTGATAAGAAAGATCTCCTCGCTTGGCTAGAATGGTGAAAGGGCCAACATAGCGAGGGGCCAATTTTCCCTTGATCCCGAAACGGCGAACGCCATGAAGTGGAGAGACGCGAAGATAAGCTTTGTCACCAACTTCATAGTGAACCTCCAGATGATGCTTGTCGTAGTAACTCTTCTGCCTCGACTGAGCAATCTTCAGATTCTCTCGTATGATTCTAACCTTCTCCTCAGCTTCATTGATAACATCTGGACCAAAGAGTGCCTTCTCTCCGGTCTCAGACCAATTTAGAGGGGTTCGGCATTTTCTTCCATACAGAACCTCGAGTGGGGCCATACCCAGACTAGCTTGATAGCTATTGTTGTAGGAGAATTCTGCAAAGGGAAGATACTTCTCCCAATTTTTGCCAAAGGAGATTACACATGCTCTGAGCATGTCCTCCAGCACTTGGTTCACCCTTTCGGTCTGACCATCAGTTTGAGGATGGAACGCGGTGCTGAAGTTGAGACGAGTTCCCATGGCTTGTTGGAAACTAGTCCAAAACCTGGAGGTGAACAGACTTCCACGATCAGAGATTATCTTCTTGGGAACGCCGTGAAGTACGACGATCCTGGAAGCATACAGATCTGCCAACTTAGCAGCTGTGATGTCAACACGCACAGGAAGGAAGTGCGCAACTTTTGATAGTCGATCATGATTACCCAAATTGCATCGTTTCCCTTAGGAGACTTCGGCAGTCCAGTAATGAAATCCATACCAATTTCATCCCATTTCCACTCCGGGATTGCAATAGGGCGGAGAGTGCCGGCAGGCCTTTGATGTTCAGCCTTTACCCGTCGACAGGTGTCGCACTCAGCAACATACTTGGCGATTTCCCGCTTCATCCGGGTCCACCAGAATTTCTGTCGAAGGTCTTGGTACATTTTGGTACTACCGGGATGGATAGAGAGAGGTGAGTCATGAGCCTCCTGGAGGATCAGCTCCCTCAGATTCCGTTCCTTGGGCACTACTAGACGGTCGCCGAAGTAAACTACCCAGAGTCATTGACAGAAAAACACTTGGCCTTCCCGCTAGCAATGTTCTTCTTGATATTACGAATACCCTCATCCAGCATTTGAGCCTCCTTTATCTGGTCTTCAAGAGTGGACTTGATCTCCAGATTTGCTAGATAGCCAGAGGGCACAATTTCTAGGTTCAAACGGGAGAACTCTTCATGCAGAGCAGGTTGAGCCTTCTCAACCATCAGGTTGTTGCAATAAGACTTCCGACTCAGCGCGTCGGCCTCAACGTTTGCTTTGCCGGGCTGATAGTTCAGACTCACATCATACTCCTTGATTAACTCTAACCAACGCCTCTGCCAGAGATTTAGATCTGGCTGTGTGAAGAGGTACTTCAGACTCTTATGATCCGAGAAAATCTCGCAACGGTTACCAAACAGGTATGGTCTCCACTGCTTCAGAGCATAAGCAACAGCGGCAAGCTCTAGATCATGAGTAGGGTAGTTGTGTTCATGCGGCTTCAATTGGCGGGAAGCATATGCCACCACATGGCCCTCTTGCATTAGTACACAACCCAAGCCTTGCAGGGAGGCGTCACAGAAGACGACAAAATCCTTGCTTGTGTCCGGCAGGACGAGTACAGGAGCAGAGTGAGTTTGGCTTTCAGTGTCTGGAAGCTCTCTTCAGCTTCGTCCGTCCATGCAAACTTTTTATCCTTCTTGAGAAGGTCAGTCATGGCCTTGGCTATCTTGGAGAAACCTTCGATGAATCGGTGGTAGTAACCCGCCAATCCGAGAAAGCTACGAATGTCCTTGACTGACATTGGAGTTTTCCAATCCAAAATGGACTGAATCTTGTCGGGAATGACAACCACACCATTGGCGGATATCACATGACCAAGGAAGACAAGTTTATCCAACCAGAACTCACACTTGGAGAACTTGGCATAAAGGCGGTGTTCTCGAAGTCGTGTCAGAACCAACTGAAGATGCTCAGCATGTTCTTCGTCGGTTTTTGAATAGACGAGGATGTCATCGATGTAAATGACGACAAACTTGTCAAGATAATCCATGAAGATGGAGTTCATGAGCCTCATGAAAGTAGCTGGAGCATTGGTGAGACCAAAGGACATGACGGTATACTCATATGAGCCATA
The DNA here is from genome assembly GCA_947311845.1 of Poa pratensis. Taxonomy (NCBI): domain Eukaryota; kingdom Viridiplantae; phylum Streptophyta; class Magnoliopsida; order Poales; family Poaceae; genus Poa; species Poa pratensis. The sequence continues at coordinate 43,894,833 of CAMZMU010000033.1, read as the reverse complement.
GCGAGTAACAAATGCCGTCTTTGGGATATCCTCCTTTCTGATCTTGATCTGATGGTATCCTGACCTCAGATCCATCTTGGAGAATACTGTTGCACCAGCTAACTGATCTAACAGATCATTGATCCGGGGAATAGGATACTTGTTCTTGATTGTCACCGCATTCAACGGCCTATAATCAGAAACCAAACGAGGAACGGTAGAATCCCTCTTCTTGACAAAGAGTACCGGACAACCCCAAGGTGAACTGCTGGGCTGAATGAAATCCTTCGCTAATAGCTCATCAATTTGCTCTTTCAACAGAGCCAACTCTTCCACCGGCATACGGTAGGGTTTCTTGGAAATCGGAGCAGTACCTGGCATTAGACTATGACAAACTCCACACTCCGATCAGGTGGCATGCCAGGCAATTCTTCCGGGAACACATCCGGGAAGTCACACACCACGTGTATTTCATGAATTTCAGGCGGGGACAAGCCTTCCATAAAGTAGAGGCTGATCTCCGGTGAGAGGGGAATGATGGAGGATGGAGGTCTTGATAGGGCAGACCAATACTCTATGGTGTCACCGGAAGAAGTGGTTACGGTAACGGTCTTGGCAGCGCAGTCGAGATTAGCCCGGTATTTTACTAGCCAGTCCATGCCCAATATGACATCAATGCCGTTGGACTTCAAAGCTACCAACGTGAAAGGGAAGGACAGATACCCTATAGTAATAGAGACCTCAGGGGTAACCCCATCGGTTTGCCATTTGGAGCCAGGCGTGGAGATCACCATAGGACGGCGCATCTTCTCGAACGGGATGTTGTGGTCTTTTGCAAATACTATGGAGATGAATGAATGCGATGGGCCAGAGTCAAACAAAACTGTAGCGAGATTGTCGTTGATTCGTAACTCACCCATGAGTACGCCGGGGTCTTCTTCAGCTTCTTCCGCAGAGACGTGGTTCAGGCGACCACGCACGATAGGACCAGCTTTGCCTGCTGGAGTGGCAGGGGCTCGTGCAGGTGTCCCCGAATAGGTGCCTTCTGGGGGCACTCCCTGGAGTAGTGGCCCGCCTGGCCACAGGTGAAGCACGTGAGCCCAGGTGGGGCAGGTAGCTGAGGGCGATAACCACTTCCGCTCGCCCCAGGTGTCGAAGTAGTGGGGCGCAGAGGTGGTGGCTTGTATCCCGCGGCCCTCGGCATAAATGGAGCACGCGGCACCGCACTATAGGGAACGAAAACCCTGCGCTTCTTGTTCTCAGAACCCGAGGAACTCTGGCGGTCCCCTTGGGCGGGCCTCTTGGAAGCCTCAAATTCCTTCCTTCCTTCCTCAAGAGTAAGAGCCTGGTTGAACAGCTCCTGGTAGTTCTGAAACTTGAAGGGCAGCAACTCATAGCGGAGTCTCGGCGCAAGCCCCTTGCGGAACAACTCTTGCTTGTCAGCATCATTGGTCACGTCCCGTGGGGCGTAACGAGAGAGATGGTTGAATTTGCACCCATAAGCTCGGAGATCCATATTACCCTGGTGCAGATCCAGGAACTCCCTCCTCTTCAGGTCCATTATTGGCTGAGGTATGTATGCCGCACGAAAGGCGGTGCGGAAGTCTGCCCACGTGAAAGCATGGCCTGGGGCGAATAGCGCCACATGACTCTCCCACCAGCAGCCAGCCGAACCAGTCAGGAGGTAGGTGGCGAAGTTGACTTGCTCGGCCACTGGGACATGCAGCGCGCCGAACTGGCGCTCCAGAGCGCGAAGCCAGTCATCAGCGTCCAGCGGCTCCTTAGCATCGGCGAAGGTGGGAGGCTGCGAGCGCAGGAACTCAGTGAGAGTGTTGCACTCGTTCCTCCGTGCATTCTGCTGCACCAACTGCTCAAGCAATCGCTCATTGCGCCCGCGGTTTTCCTCAATGGCCATCAGGACTTGCGCCATTGAGGGCGGTGGCGGCGGATCCTCATCATTGTTGTTGCCGCGTCCCCTCGAGCCATTCTGGAGAATTGACAAAGACACGGTTAGAATCTATCTCCGAATGGTCGAGACAATAGCATTAGCGTCTACTCAAGTACACAGACTAGGGACGATAATACTTTGTGGAACAATGAACAAGGGACCAACAAGATAGAACTTGTGTCAAAGATCAGCATCATGTACCACTAGCGTGAGATTCAAAGGGTTAAGAAACCACGTGATCCAACCCACACTATCCGGCACAATCCGGGACCCTCTGTTCAAGTCCTTGGGTTAAAACCCAAAGTCGGAATAAGTGATTAGGATCAGTAGGGATAACAGGGTTCTTAAACATCTGAGTTGATATCGGATTGTAGCGCGGCGGGAGCAACTGGACACATAACACGAATGGTAGAACCCCACCTCGTTTCTTTAGGATCACGGGGAGTAAAACTTTTTAACTCAACTAGAGGTAAGATGGCTCCGAGATGAGAGTGTAACAGGTAAGGAGTAAAAAGAATCCTAAGATGGTTTTCACAACTCCTTTTTAGGTTAGAAATAATTTTCACAAACACTAGACTCAACGTCGACCAGTAGAAGGGTTTCCTACAGGCAACCTGGCTCTGATACCAACTTGTAGCGCCCCGACCGCAGAACTATGCAGTGATGCTGTGTGTCACCGGTTAGGCGATACAACCGGAGGTTACGGGTTTACCACTCCCCGGCCAAAACCTTTGGCAGGCGTTGCTCGAATTGATCATCGGCAACGCAACACCCCGATTGATGCCCTAACACAGGCACAACTATCAATGCATAATAGAGAGATCAAGACTTATGGAACAACTGGCACATCACAGACTCTACGACTCAAAGCATTATAGTTCAACTCTTATAATAGAGAAAGATAGCAAATATTACAACCAGAGGTCCCCGACCCAACAGAAAAAAAAAAGTTGTTCCAAACAACAAGATCCAAATTATGGCCTAAGAGGCCTATAGATAAACATTCCAGCGCCAGCTGTTCCGGGATGTCCCAAGCAGCCACCTGGGAACCCCAGACTACTCGTCGACGTCCACATAGAACCCACCTTCAGTGTCGGTGAAGTCCTCCACTGAAAGAAACAAACGACGTTGAGTTCGACGAACTCTTGCAAGATTAAATAGAGCTACTAGCTCGATGATTGGCTTTCAAAGGTTTTATGGTTGTTTTGCATAAAGCTAGTTTTCTTTATAAAAGACATAACTCCATGGCATCGACTAATCAGAATATTTTTAAAAGGGGATAAGAAGTAAACTCTTTTCTTTTGATCCACCTCCATCAACAACCACCATCAGTCACTTCACCTGTCTACAAAGGCACCTCCCCGAATCACCCTCGAGGAAGTCAACTTTGCATTCTTGGTAGTACCTTTAGTACTCAGGTTTTAATCATTCCGTTCAAGTTTTCTATGGTCTCTGAATACGGCACCAAGTCGTCCTTAACCGTGGACACGGCTTTTCGAAAAGATTTACCCTACAGGGGTGTACAAAGGGAAAGTCGCCGGAGTCCCGAAGGGGCTCTAGCTTCTTATCCACGCGTACCGTCCGGCTCATTGCCCGTACATGCCTGTACATTTGCTCTCTTCCAGGGAGAGCCGGCTGAGTGGGCGCGGCTGATACGTCTCCAACGTATCCATAATTTCTGCTGTTCCATGCTTATATTATACCATTTGCTACATGTTTTATATACACTTCGTATCACTTTTATGCATTTTCTGGGACTAACCTATTAACAAGATGCCACAGTGCCAGTTCCCTGTTTTCTGCTGTTTTTGGTTTCAGAAAGTTACTTCTGGAAATATTCTCGGAATTGCACGAAACAAAAGGCCAAGTCCCTATTTTTCCAGCACGTACACGGAGTCCGAAGGAGAGACGAAGGGAGCCACGAGGTGGCCAAACCACCAGGGGCGCGGCAGTGGGCCCAGCCGCGCCTGCCTGTGGTTTGGGCCCCTCGGGGGTCCGCCGACATCGCCCCTTCGCCTATTTATTCCCCGAGACGCGAAAACCCTAAAACACCGAGCCTTTCATCCAGAACATATTCGCTGCCGCCGCCGTCGTCAACCCTAACTCGGGGGGTTCTGAAGCTCTTCCCGGCACCCTGCCGGAGAGGGGAATCATCACCGGAGGGCTCTACATCGCCATGCCCGCCTCCGGAGTGATGCGTGAGTAGTTCATCCTTGGACTATGGGTCCATAGCAGTAGCTAGATGGTTGTCTTCTCCACTTGTGCCATCATGTTTAGATCTTGTGAGCTGCCTATCATGATCAAGATCATCTTATTGTAATGCTACATGTTGTGTTTGCTGGGATCTGACTTATATTGATACCTATGTGGAGCTGAATATTATATTATCATGTCTATGTCATTTGTGATCTTGCATGCTCTCCGTTACTTGTTGAAGCCTTGGCCAAGTGAATACTTGTAACTCCAAGAGGGGGTATTTATGCATGATAGTTGGGTTCAACCTCTATTTAACCTGGGATAGTGACAGCAAGTTCTAAGGTTGTAGATGTGTTGTTGCCACTAGGGGTAAAACAGCAATGCTTTATTCAAGGATGAATGTATTGTTTACATTACGCACATTACTTAATGCAATTGTCTGTTGCTTGCAACTTAATACTGGAAGGGGTACGGATGTTAACCGGAAAGTGGACTATTTAGGCATAGATGCATGCTGGATAGCGGTCTATGTACTTTGTCGTAATGCCCAAATGAATCTCATAGTAGACACCACAGCTCACACATGCATGTTATATGCACTTATCAATTGTCAATTGCCCAGCTGTAATTTGTTTACCCAGCATGTTAGTTATCTTATTGGAGAGACACCACTAGTGAACTGTGGACCCCGGTCCATTCTTTTACATCTGAAATACAATCTACTGCAATCATTGTTCTCTACTGTTTTATGCAAACAAACATCATTTCCATTCGATACGTTTAACCCTTTGTTTTCAGCAAGCCGGTGAGATTGACAACCTCACTGTTAAGTTGGGGCAAAGTAATTTGATTGTGTTGTGCAGGTTCCACGTTGGCACCGGAATCCCTGGTGTTGCGCCGCACTACACTCCTTCACCAACACCTTCGAAGCAAACCTCGTTTTCCTACTGGTTCGATTAAACCTTGGTTTCATACTGAGGGAAAACTTACTGCTGCACTCATCATACCTTCCTCTTGGGGTTCCCAACTGACGTGTGACGTACAAGCATTGTTTCTGGCACTATTGCCGGGGAGATATTCCCTCGTCAACTTAGAGCCACCAACACGTTTTCTGGCGCCGTTGCCGGGGAAAACCGAATTGCTTCTGCAAGGGGAGTCTCTCACACCCAATCTCTTTACTTTGTTATTTGTCTTGCTTAGTTTATTTTTATTTAGTCTTGTTTGCTCTCTTTATCAAAAACACAAAAAAATTAGTTACTTGTTTAATTCAGTTTGATTTTGTTTTTCAAAATGAGTACTCCTGAGAACACTAAGTTGTGTGACTTCACTAGCACAAACAACAATGATTTCATATGCACTCCTATTGCTCCACCTGCTTCTACAGCAGAATTTTATGAAATTAAACCTGCTCTATTAAATCTTGTTATGAAAGAGCAATTTTCTGGTGTTAGTACTGATGATGCTGCTGCCCATCTTAATAACTTTGTTGAACTTTGTGAAATGCAAAAGTATAAGGATATGGATGGGGATATTATAAAACTGAAACTTTTTCCTTTCTCCTTGAGAGGAAGAGCTAAAGAATGGTTGCTTTCTTTGCCTAGAAATAGTATTAATTCTTGGACAAAATGCAAAGATGCTTTCATAGGGAAATATTATCCTCCTGCTAAGATTATATCCTTGAGAAGTAGCATTATGAATTTTAAACAACTTGATAATGAACATGTTGCTCAAGCTTGGGAAAGAATGAAATCTTTGGTGAAGAATTGTCCCACTCATGGACTGACTACTTGGATGATCATCCAAACCTTTTATGCAGGATTAAATTTTTCCTCAAGGAACTTATTGGATTCAGCCTCTGGAGGAACCTTTATGTCCATCACTTTAGGTGCAGCAACAAAGCTACTTGATGATATGATGATCAACTATTCCGAATGGCACACCGAAAGAGCTCCTCAAGGTAAGAAGGTAAATTCTGTTGAAGAAACCTCCTCTTTGAGTGATAAGATTGATGCTATTATGTCTATGCTTGTGAATGGTAGATCTCATGTTGATCCTAATAATGTTCCTTTAGCTTCATTGGTTGCTCAAGAAGAGCATGTTGATGTAAACTTCATTAAAAACAACAACTTCAACAACAATGCTTATAGGAATAATTTTGGTAGCAACAACTCTAGGCTTTTTCCTTCAAGTGGTTATTTAATGCTAGATCTTTTATGCCTAGTGAGGAAAGGATGATAGAAATTGAGAGATCAACTAAAAGCTTTATGCAATCACAATTTGAGCAAAATCAATTGTTTACAAAAGCTATGAATGAACAAACTGCCATGTTGAAGAATATAGGACAGCAACTCGAAAATATAAATAGTGAGATTTCAGGTTTGCAAACTAAGATTTCCATTGCTGAAAACCGTATTTCATCTATGTCTGAAGCTCAGTCCTCTTTGATTAATAACATGGCAGCGAAACCTGAAGGTCTTGATGAGTCATTTGCTACAGCAAATGCCATCCAAGTTCGAATTGATAATAATATTAGGATGTTGGCTGAATTGCATGCTAGGTGGGAAAAAGAGGAAGAACTTGAAAAAGAGAATAGTATAGTTAGAGTTTGTACTATCACCACCACTAGTAATGCTAATGTTTTACATGCTAGTAAGCCTCCTACTATTGATGGTAATGTTATTGGTGTTGGTAATGTCTCTACTACTTCTGCAAAGCGTTTGAAATTGCCTAAAACTGCTGAAACTTTTTCTGATAAAAGTGCTGAAATTTTTCAAACTATTGGAGACAATGGTTCCACCACCATTGACAATAATGATTTTGATTTTGATGATTGTAACATCTCTGAAGTTATTATGTTCTTGCAAAAATTAGCTAGAAGTCCCAATGCTAGCACTATTAATTTGGCTTTTACAAAGCATATTACAAATGCTCTTTTGCAAGCTAGGGAGGAGAAGTTGAAACTTAAAGCTTCTATTCCTAGGAAATTAGAAGATGGTTGGGAACCCATCATTAAGGTAAAGGTGAATGATTTTGATTGCAATGCCTTGTGTGATCTTGGTGCAAGTATTTCGGTTTTGCCCAAGAAGCTTTATGATATTCTTGATTTGCCACCTTTGGAACATTGTTATTTGGATGTTTTTCTCGCTGATAATGCTATGAAGAAACCTTTGGGGCGAGTTAATGATGTTTTTATTACAGTAAACAATAACCTTGTCCCCGTTGATTTTATTGTTATGGATATTGAATGCAATGCATCTTGTCCTATTGTTTTGGGAAGACCTTTTCTTCGAACTGTTGGTGCCATCATTGATATGAAAGAAGGTAATATAAGGTACCAATTTCCTCTCAAGAAAGGTATGGAACACTTCCCTAGGAAGAGAATGAAGTTACCTTTTGACTCTATTGTTAGAGCAAGTTATGATGTTGATGCTTCTTCTCTTGACAACACTTGATTTTCACTTTCTGCGCCTAGCTGAAAGGCGTTAAAGAAAAGCGCTTATGGGAGACAACCCATCGTTTTTATTTGCTGTTATTTTTGTTTTCTTTGAGTCAAGGAGTTTTGTTACTTCTGTAGCAACTCCTTTGTATCTTTATTTTATCGCAATGTTGTGCCAAGTAAAGTTCTATATTGAAAGTTGATGCAAGATTTGGATTTCTGCGCAGTGACAGATTTTTAGCTGTCACGGATTTGAGCTTATCTCCCTGTAGAAAATTCAAAAAATTCTGAAAAAATCACGCATATTCCTGAGATATGTACGCAACTTTCATTATTTTAGGCCAGATCCATCTGAGCAACTTAAGTGCCTCGAAAAAATTCGTCATTCCAGACTGTTCTGTTTTTGACAGATTCTGCCTTTTGTTTTGCATTCGCTCTTTTACTGTGTTTGTGTGGATTTCTTTGCTCCACAAAGCATTGGTGGCTGTAGCTAATGTCCAGAAGCTTTGGGATTGATTGTATCATTACAGAATATGAGAATTTTTGATTATGCACTAACCCTCTAATGAGAACTGTCTTGAGTTTGGTGTGAAGGAAGTTTTCAAGGATCAAGCGAGAAGGGTGATATTATGTGATCAAGAAGAGTGAAAAGCCTAAGCTTGGGGATGCCCCCGTGGTTCATCCCAACCATATTCAGAGAGACTCAAGCGTCTAAGCTTGGGGATGCCCAAGGCATCCCCTTCTTCATCAACAAACTTATCAGGTCATCTCTAGTGAAACTATATTTTAATTCTTTCACATCTTATGCGCTTTACTTGGAGCGTCTGTGTTTTTATTTTTTTTGTTTTTGTTTGAATAAATTCGGATCCTAGCAATCCTTGTGTGGGAGAGAGACACGCTCCGCTTTTTCATGTGAATACTCATGTTCTTCACTTATATTTGTTGAGTATTCTTAACTAGCTACTGCAGTGCTTTTAGCTCCTGTTTTTCATGCATCTCTTCGAGCTGTTAGCACTTGTTTATAAATACTCTCTTGCTGCATTATATTATCATTTGGAGAGTTTATGTTTAAATAAATTGATTGGTGTTTGTTTGGAAGAAAGAAAATGCTACATGTAGTAGTTGGTATTGGAAAAGACATATGCATTCTTGTAGATCATTGTCTTGTTTTGATTTGATGCTTTGCAATTGTTTTGAGCTCTCAAGTAGATCATGTTTAAGCTCTTGCATCATGTAGTTAAAGCCTAGTAGTGGAGAACTACCGTAGAGCTTGTTGAGACTTGGGATGCATATTTGTTCTCTCTAAGGTCTAGATATTTTCTGGTAAAATGTTTGAGCAACAAGGAAGACAGTGTAGAGTCTTATAATACTTGCAATATGTTTTTATGTGATTCTTGCTGTACCGGTTTATACTTGTGTTTGCTTCAAACAACCTTGCTAGCCTAAACTCTGTACTGAGAGGGAATGCTTCTCGTGCATCCAAAACTTGAGCCAAAACCCATGCCATTTGTGTCCACCATACCTACCTACTATGTGGTATTTCCTGCCATTCCAAGTAAATATTTCATGTGCTACCTTTAAACTATTCAAAACTTTATTACTCCTTATTTGTGTCAATGTTTTATAGCTCATGAGGAAGTATGTGGTGTTTTATCTTTCAATCTTGTCATTTACTTCTGACAGACTTTCACCAATGGACTAGTGGCATATACATCCGCTTATCCAATAATTTTGCAAAAAGGGCTGGCAACGGGGTGTTTTGCCCTGATTTATCAGTAAGCAACTTAATTTGCAAATAGACACTCCTCCATGGTATGTGAATGTTGGAAGGCACCCGAGGATTCGGTTAGCCATGGCTTGTGTAAGCAAAAGGTTGGGAGGAGTGTCATCTATAAAGAAACTAAAATACATGTGTAAACAAAAGAGAAGAGGGATGATCTACCTTGCTGGTAGAGATAACGCCCTTCATGGGAGCCGCTCTTTGAAAGTCTGGTTGACAAGGGGGTTAGAGTGCCCACTACCATTCGTTGACAACAACAAACACCTCTCAAATACTTATTTTGTGCTCTCTATATGCTTTCGAAAACTTAAAAAGCTCTAGCACATGATTTAATCCCTGCTTCCCTCTGCGAAGGGCCTATCTTTTACTTTATGTTGAGTCAGTTTACCTACTCCTTTCTATCTTAGAAGCAAACACTTGTGTCAACTTTGTGTGCATTGATTCTTACATGTTTAATATTGCACTTGTTATATTGCTTTATGTTGACAACTATCCATGAGATATACATGTTACAAGTTGAAAGCAAATGCTGAAACTTAATCATCCTTTGTGTTGCTTCAATGCCTTTTACTTTGAATCTATTGCTTTATGAGTTACCTCTTATGCAAAACTTTTTGATGCTTGTCTTGAAAGTACTATTCATGAAAAGTTTTTGCTTATATGATTCATTGTTTACTCTTTATCTATTTGTTAGCAAACTATAGATCATTGCTTTGAGTCACTTCATTCATGACATGAGCCTTGCAATATATTGATCAAGATTGTGTGAAAGCATGTCTCCTCAGAAATTATTTGTTGTTATCGTTTTACCTACTCGAGGACGAGTAGAACTAAGCTTGGGGATGCTTGATACGTCTCCAACGTATCCATAATTTCTGCTGTTCCATGCTTATATTATACCATTTGCTACATGTTTTATATACACTTCGTATCACTTTTATGCATTTTCTGGGACTAACCTATTAACAAGATGCCACAGTGCCAGTTCCCTATTTTCTGCTGTTTTTGGTTTCAGAAAGTTACTTCTGGAAATATTCTCGGAATTGCACGAAACAAAAGGCCAAGTCCCTATTTTTCCAGCACGTACACAGAGTCCGAAGGAGAGACGAAGAGGAGCCACGAGGTGGCCAAACCACCAGGTGGCGCGGCAGTGGGCCCAGCCGCGCCTGCCTGTGGTTTGGGCCCCTCGGGGGTCCGCCGACATCGCCCCTTCGCCTATTTATTCCCCGAGACGCGAAAACCCTAAAACACCGAGCCTTTCATCCAGAACATATTCGCTACCGCCGCCGTCGTCAACCCTAACTCGGGGGGTTCTGAAGCTCTTCCCGGCACCCTGCCGGAGAGGGGAATCGTCACCGGAGGGCTCTACATCGCCATGCCCGCCTCCGGAGTGATGCGTGAGTAGTTCATCCTTGGACTATGGGTCCATAGCAGTTGCTAGATGGTTGTCTTCTCCACTTGTGCCATCATGTTTAGATCTTGTGAGCTGCCTATCATGATCAAGATCATCTTATTGTAATGCTACATGTTGTGTTTGCTGGGATCTGACTTATATTGATACCTATGTGGAGCTGAATATTATATTATCATGTCTATGTCATTTGTGATCTTGCATGCTCTCCGTTACTTGTTGAAGCCTTGGCCAAGTGAATACTTGTAACTCCAAGAGGGGGTATTTATGCATGATAGTTGGGTTCAACCTCTATTTAACCTGGGATAGTGACTGCAAATTCTAAGGTTGTAGATGTGTTGTTGCCACTAGGGGTAAAACCGCAATGCTTTATTCAAGGATGAATGTATTGTTTACATTACGCACATTACTTAATGCAATTGTCTGTTGCTTGCAACTTAATACTGGAAGGGGTACGGATGTTAACCGGAAAGTGGACTATTTAGGCATAGATGCATGCTGGATAGCGGTCTATGTACTTTGTCGTAATGCCAAATGAATCTCATAGTAGACACCACAGCTCACACATGCATGTTATATGCACTTATCAACTGTCAATTACCCAGCTGTAATTTGTTTACCCAGCATGTTAGTTATCTTATTGGAGAGACACCACTAGTGAACTGTGGACCCCGGTCCATTCTTTTACATGTGAAATACAATCTACTGCAATCATTGTTCTCTACTGTTTTATGCAAACAAACATCATTTTCCATTCGATACGTTTAACCGTTTGTTTTCAGCAAGCCGGTGAGATTGACAACCTCACTGTTAAGTTGGGGCAAAGTAGTTTGATTGTGTTGTGCAGGTTCCACGTTGGCACCGGAATCCCTGGTGTTGCGCCGCACTACACTCCTTCACCAACACCTTCGAAGCAAACCTCGTTTTCCTACTGGTTCGATTAAACCTTAGTTTCATACTGAGGGAAAACTTACTGCTGCACTCATCATACCTTCCTCTTGGGGTTCCCAACTGACGTGTGACGTACAAGCATTGTTTCTGGCACTATTGCCTGGGAGATATTCCCTCGTCAACTTAGAGCCACCAGCGGCTACAACCTTTACCTTGCTCGAGACTAACCCAGGATCATCAGTGAGGACGGGACAGGTTCAGTGCTCCCAGCACCCTGTCCCGTGGCCACTCATTTCCCTAAACACCACCATCCTCATCGCAGTCCTGGCCACCATCTTCACGCACGCGCAAATGGAAACTCGAACTAGAGGACCCTGGCTAGCCCCTCCACAAGTTAGTCGGTCGACGAGGGCTCCATATACCCCACGCATGGTTTCACGCTCGGTCTTGGCTTCGAAGGGGAGAACTCGCACTTAGGCGGCGAGAACGAGACAACCCACCACATCCCATGTGGCCTCTCATCCCCACCTTTAAGCAGTTTATTTATGTCTCCATAATTTTCCACAACATCCGGCCATTCCATCAACTGTTCCAACAATGAAACATCCACCGGACATCTAAGCATTCTAAACTAAGCATGGCTAAGCATATATATCGCAAGTATAATTAACTCAGCCCAACACTTCAGTCCTAGGGATATTAGGAAGGATACAGGTAATGGCAACAGGTATCTAATGTGTGGAGACCCCGGATTAACTATCCGAGATGCCCGTTATGTTTCCTGCAACAATCCCATGATCAGTCTGTTGTTGCACATAACTTGAATTGACATCACAGAACACCCATAAGTTCCGAATAAATATACTTACTTGATTGAAGTCATAACTTCAATAGGTACTTGCAGCGGAAATCACCAAACAGCGTGGAGCCCAAGTCATTTGCCTTAACCCTACAGGCAGCTGACTGGGAAGCGCCCTAGTTCGCATTGACGTCATTAACCACTTCTTCTTCGAATAGCTCCTCTTCAGAATCTGGCTAAGACAATAGCCAGGGGCGAAACCAATATGAGTACATTTGAATGTACTCGCAAACTACCCCTGAAATGAGCATGCACTACTATTTTATTGTTTAAATAAAACTTTCTTTGTTTTGAAAACTCCACCTCCTTATTGAAAAAGAGGAGGATGGACTTTTGTTTAATAAACCTTTGTTTGAAATCTCTATATCTTTATTGAAAAAGGAAAGAAGGCTTTTAGAACTTTTCCCATAAACCTGTCTTTGTAAGAAGTCTCCTTTAAAACTTTTTCCCGAAAATATATCTTGTTTTAAAAAGGTAAGAAGTCTCTTTAATAAACATTTTCCCAGAAAATCACCATTTGTTTATTTCTCCAAAACTCCTCCTTTTTCGACCATAACCCTTCATGGTCAAATCATTCTCCAGCAACCTCATACCAGCCCGTCGGTAGAGTTGCAGATACCACACATCTCCATTTTATTTTCAAATCTCAAAACTTTGCAAAACTTGCACATGGTCTTAGGAATAGTCTCCCAATTGTCCATATCCGAGGACTCGGCTATTCGAATAGTTTTAAACCCTCTGCAGAGGTAGCACGCTTTTTGCCCACACCCATCCGGTAACTCATCGTGTCAGCCACGTCCCGCCATACAAGGTGTATGCGAAGTTGAGCCACCGACCATAGCCTCTCCTTTGCTCATGCTAGTATAGGACCCTTCCCATATGACACTTTCCATCAACACCCAGTCCAGTTTCCCGTCGGAAACCCTAAGTGTGAGGACTCATATGTTTTGTCTGGCGGTGTATAGGGGACATCCTTCTATCCTCCTCCTTATCTTTCCATAGAGTTTGAGCGAGGACCCAGGTCAGGGTAGGTCCTCAGACCATCCCCTCATGCATAACGGAGTCATCTCCGTCGATGAGGCATCCAATACTAATAAGAGCAAATTATATGACTAAGCCCTTTCCCATATGTGGGTAAATGTGGTCGCACAGGGTAAGATTGGTCGTCATGGTTCTAGGACACTGTGCATTTTCATAAACATCACCATTCTCCATTTCTCCCCTTCAACACCGACACCTCGGCATTCCACAACCACACAAGTATTTTCAAAGGAGTTTTGAGTAAACAATATTTTTCCCATCCTATAGTTTGAAAAAAGAATTTCCATCTAATATCTCCATATAGGGTGTCAAAATAATATACTTGTATTTTGAAAACAAAAGGGTTTTCAAATTCATAACTTTAGTGGCAAACACCACATAAATAACATAGGCTCTTTATAAGTAAAACATGTAAACCAAAATAGATGTATATAGATGCAAGCTCAGAGAATAGCTTGCCTGATTTCAGCATGATGTTCCTGGACTTCTCCTCATTGATCAAAGAAATAAACTCTCATCGTTCTCCGATAAATCCTTCCCAAATACCACTCCGGTAGCGTTTATCTCTAGCGTCGCAACATGAAAATAAAACAACACTCAATAAGCAAACCAAACCACAAGTGGTATACAAACAAGGATCAAACCACAAGTATCAAACTAATCACTCAAGCCACAAACATAGCACTAGTTTAATCAAGCAACGAACTAAATCTATATTTACCAGGGCATTATACTCACAGGAGTATAACACCAAACACATGCTAAAAACATAGAGCACCAATACATCCTCAATTAGAGGTAACTAACAACCACTTTCCTCTGATCAGGAAATACTTCAGACAAAAGTTAAACTACCAATTAATCTTGGTAATTCAAAATATCTCACCAAGCTAAGGTGGATACACTAACAAGATATTTAAGCTAGTACTCAACTCAAGTCCATCAAGTTCATCAAGCCATGCAAACATATTACCCATACCAATCTGTCTAACAAATACCACTAACAGTACTAACATTTTATAACCTTCTAAACAGTAATAACATGCAAACAACAGTACCACAACAATCATTAACTAGCAAGGCACACATTTTAATCACACACCATATTCTCACATCAAAAATAACCAAGCTTAACCACTTCCTAATTACTAGGGAAAGTTATATAGGGACTAAATCCCTAACAAATACATGACTCACAAGTAGTTCTCCTAACATGCTAGTAAAACAAGGAAACATGTCATAACAGTGGATTACCACCACACACATGCTAGGAAACACATTTGTAATAATAAAGTTATAACACAACAATTAATTAAAGGCCTAATAAAAATAGGCAGAAAAGGTCTAAACCCTATAATTAGCACCACAGTCAATCAGTGACTCCTAAATTTAAACCAATTTAGGGATATGCTCTCCTACACATATAGAAGACATGCCAATTGGATTTACTCCAAAATTCATCTCCTAAAAATCTACAAAAATCATCAAAGAGCTACTGATGTGTTTTTAAGAATGAATAGAACTTTTGTTTTAGGTTTCATTTGCATACAAGGCCAACAGATCTGGAAAGGTATCATCTCAACCTATCCAGAGAATTTTAGTTTGCAATATTTGGATTTGTAAAACTCTAGATATTAAATATTTAGTGAAAAAGATACTTTTACAAGTTTTAATCTAGACTTTAATTAAAAATATCTTTTAGCAAGCAACCAGTTCTACCTGATTAAGAAAACACATAGGAACTCTATAAAATTGGAATCACTCAAATTGCTAGCACCGATCTACCACATTTGAATTAAACCTATACTGCCATTTAAACAGGAAATTAAAACAAGAAAAGGATCTATTAAAAAAAGGAACACGGGCCAGATCTGGCCGTGCGGCGCAGCAACCGGCCCATCCACGCCCAGTGCGCGACGCGAAGCGGTACGGGTCTTCTTCCCCGCTGCGTCACGCGCAGGGGCACGAGGAAGCGAGCTGGAGCACGGCGAGGTCGACGCCGGTGGCTCCGGCGAACCTGAGACGAAGAGAGCATGTCTGTTAGGTAGCTTGCGACGAGGGACCTCAGGGAGCAAGAATGGCGGCGAATGGTGGACTGTCCTCCTCGTGAGCTTCCTCGATGTCCGACGGCCGGTGATGAAGAAGTTGAGCTCGTGCGCGACAACGACGGCGAACTGGCACGATTCCTTCGTCGGGGAGGGAGAAACGACGCGGCGAAGACGGCTGCGCGCTTCGATTTGCTCGGGGAGGCTTCAAGCGCCGGCGATGCGCGACGGTGTCATGGCTAGGGTTCGGCCGCGGTGAGGAGCAGAGAGAAGTGGGGAGAGAGCGAGAGGGGGCAAGTGAGGACGGGGGGGCAGAGGAGCGGTGTGGGGTGCTTCTTCTCTTCTTCAATGGGCAGGAGACGCGCGGGAGGGGGGGGGGGGTCCGGCGGGCGAGCGACGGGAGACGACAATGGCACCGTGCGGCACTGCTGCTACAGGGAGAGATGATGCTTTTCCAGATAACCCCCTGGACTTCAGTTTCTATTTGCACTGAGGTCCTTTTCTCCTTTTTCTTTTAATTCCTTTTAAACCAGTAGGTTTTAGGGAATTTATTTAAGGTACTTAAACATTTAAAAAAAAATTGAGAAAATTCAGGTAGCCTCCCATATACATGTAGAAGCTCCACAAAATTTGGGTGTCAAAATAAAATGTTTTGAACAACTTTGTTCATAGGGTTTAAATAAGGCATTTTCTTAATACTATTTTATAATCCTTTAGAATTTTTTAAAGCAAGTTTAAAATATTAATTTTGAACTCTTGGAACTTCCTTGACAAATATATTAACTTAAAATAGTTTTTATCTTCATAGAGGAAATATTTATTTGAAGGAAATAGATAGTTAAGTAGGGAAAGTAATTTATTAAGATCATTTCTTTTAATTCAAGATCTTAATTTCTATTTGTTGAATAATTTGAGGAGTTTGCTTTAAATTTAAGTCACATTCCAAATTTGTGACCAGTGGTTTCCCACTTAACACTCAAGTATTATTGGTGTAATTAATCACCCAAGCAAACAATAAAACAAGAATTAACACTCAATACAACCATAGGTCCAAATAGCAAACAATCACGACAAGATCAACATCACCACCAAGTCCATACAATTCAAACCACAAAAGTTAATCATACCACCATTTCCATAATACTATCTTGTAGAAATGATCATACTTAATTATGACAAGATGATGTTTAAGAAATATATCAACTCATATCTTAATAGTTTTCAAAAGGTTGGATAAAGGGAAATATGTGGGTTAATATATTCCCCCACTAGTGTTATTTTCAAATGGAGTGAAGGTAAGGGTTTATAAAATGGGAGTTGTAAACACCTGCAAAATACCAAGGTTGAGAAATAGGTAGGAGATAGCATATACATCCCCATAATTTTGAAAACACACAATTTTGGAAATACTTTTACTTTCTCAACTACTGGTATTAGTTTTGGTTGCTGATAAACCAAGTATCATTGAAATGGAGTTGGCCAAAATAAGAATGGAAAAGATACATGGAATATTTTTCTTGTCATGACATGATCACCAAAGTTAATAATATTTTCATCTTGGTTGAGTTCTTAGGTTTAATATTTACTAGTCAAACCTTTTAAACAACAGGTCACACAAGGTTCAACACAGCAACGGGAAGGAAAACACAATCATCAGTGAAACATTTCAAAAAGTTTTTGTTGGTCTTGAATTTTGGGTCTGGTAAAACCAAGTTTTTCTTAGTTTCCAAATTTGGGATGTGACATAATGCAACTAATAGGATACTCTAATCCAAGCAAAAGACATTTAGAACCGAATGCAATATTTTAGTGGAGAAAATAATTGCGGAAAATAGGAGGAGACATGCTCAGAGGCGGGATTACGCTTGCCTTGTTCAGGGGGCTGGTAATACGGTTCGTCGGGGTATTGCGGTGGAACCCCGACTGCTTGATCTATCGATGCATAAAAACACCGGAAAGAATAACAATCAATAACCACACATGCATAACAAATGCAATGCACAAACACATGATGGCATGACAATTTTAATGCACTGAATTTACTGAAAACTATCAAGTAATTTAAAGGGGGTGCCAGAATAATTATTCCGACTAAAGAGAAACTATACCCCATAGTTAACTTAATGATTTCTCTAACTTCTAGAAGTGCAGTGCTGTAATTGTGATCAAATATGCATGAGGATGATGTTAATGGACAGTACCTAATTTTATAAGCAATTTGATATATTAAACACATTTTTCTGATTATCCAATAAAAAGTTATTGCATTTTTAAATTCCATTTTAAATCTGCCATTTTACTAATTTATTTTTAACACCCATAAAACTAATTCTCCTTGGTTTCATAAAAGGTGAAACATGAAGTATATCAAGTACTGAACATTTTGGTATATTATTTATAATTTTTGAATCATTATTTTAAAAGATATGTATTTTCCAAAATCATTTCTTTGCTGCCATTTTCCTTATTTTAATAAAACACCAATTAAACTAATTTAATTGGATAGACAAATTATACCAATAGACAGGTTTTACTTTTCTGAACATTTTGATATATTATTTGTAATATTTGGACAAGTATTCAAGGAGATATTGAATTTACAAGTTTTAATAAAATTTCTGCCTTTTATTTATTTTTCAGAGAAATTAACCGAAGCGTTTTTCACACTGGGCTGTGCTACACACAGACGCTGACCAGTGGGCCAGCTGCCACGGTGGAAGCCACGCAAGCGCGCGGGCCCACGGTGGTTTGACCGCGAGGATGCCAGGGCCGACGCGACGCGGCGCGGTGACCGCGGCGACGGTGAGGCACGGCTCCGGCAGAGGAGTGCGCGCGGGGACGGACTAGTATGCGCAGTCGACGCGCACGGGTACGCGGAGGCCGGGGCGGTGCTACGAACCAAAATGGTCACCGGCAGGAGCTCCGGCGACGAGCTACGGCGGAAACGAGCTACGGCTACAGCGGAATCTACTGCTAACAGGCGATATAGAGCGAAAGGAGTAGAACGGAGATGTCCCTGCGGACGGAGTGCTCACCCTCGAAGCGTGGGAATCAACGGCATCGATGGAGGAGGTCGGAGGCGGCCGGGAGGTTGCTCGAATCACGGCTGCCGGAGTTCGAGGAGAAGAGGATGGCGGCGTCGATCTACTGCTTCTCCGGGCGATTCCTCCTACGAGGAGGGAGAGGGAACCATGGCGGAGCTCGTGGTGGTCGTCGATTTACTCGGGGAGCTTCAAACGCCGGCGACGGAGCTCGGCCGTGGTGCGGTGCTTGGGGAGAAAAGAGAGGAGAGCGAAGGAGCGAGGTGAGGGAGCAGAGGAGGCCTCGGGTGGTCTTCTTATCTTCCTCGCAGGGGACAGGAGAGGAAGGGGGGGTCCGGCGGGGAGCAGAGCGTCGTGGGGGCCTGGGCGGCGCAGCGCAGCGCGGAACACGGCGGCGGGTCGCCCGGCTACAGGAAGGAGAAGGAGTTTTTACGAAAAAAAAACCCTGGCAAACTTTTCCCCATCACAAACTAGTCCTTTTCTCTTTTCTTTATTTTTCTTTTAAAACCAGTAGCTCTTTGGGGATTTATTTGGGGCACTTAACTCATTTCAAAAATTATGAAAATATTTGGGCAGCCTCCCCATATCATGTAGAGGCTCCACAAAAATTGGCGTCTCAAAATAAAATCTTTGAGCAACTTTTGTGCATTGGTTTTGAATATGGCATTTTTCTTAATTACCAATTTATAATAATTTAGAATTTTTAAAGCAAGTTCAAAATATTATTTTTGAACTCTTGAAACTTCCTTGACAAATATTTTAGGTCACAAACTTTTGTTCAACTACTTAACATCATTTCACTAGAATTGTTGTTTGTTTCCAATGGACAACAATTATGCATGGATGCCATGATGCATGGGAGGAAAGAAAAGTGAAAATTTGGTTCAAATTTTACAATACCAAAAGTGGGCTGTTACAGCAGGCTTGCTTGAAGGCTTGTCAGTTGCGGGCTTGGGGGCTGAGGAGCTGGACACACCTGGAGAGGAGTTCTTCTCTTGAGGAGCAGCCACGCTGGTTGATGCAGTGGGTAATCTCTCGAATCTCGACCCATCTGGATGATATTTCCCCAGAAAGGCCGCTAGGTCCACTCCGTCCACAAGTTCAGTCGCGTGGCCTCGCATGCCCTTCCATGTCGCCGCATATTCTGAGGATGTCAGCTCGGTGCCGTCCGTCTTCTTTGAAGGCTTGCCTTGTGCAACCCTGGCAGCATCGAAGGATGGATCATATGTTTTAGCCAAGGCAAGCACATGAGCCGCGCCATAGCGAGCAGAAGATTCTTTCCAGTCCAAGAAGTACTGAGGCGCTTTGAGCAGCCTTTTCAATAATCCTTCAGCATCAGCGGAGACAGACTTGGTTGGCAAAAGGCAAGCTGATAATTTCTTCATTCCATCGATAGCTTTGTGCGCAAACTCGCGGATATACTCCAACTGCTCTTGTGTGCTGCCTTTCTGCGATCTAGCATCCTCACCTATAACATGGCAGCCATCAATTAGCACAGCTATATGCAAACAAAGAAAGCTAAGGAAAGTGAAGTTGTGGACTGCAAAACATACCAGTCAGCTCTTGGGTCATGATGGAAACTTTATCATGGACAAGGTTGTGGGCGTCAGACACTTTCGCCAATTTCTTCTTAAGGTCGCCAATCTCCACAGCTTTAAGCCGCGCATCCTCATTGGCTTGAGTAATGGTATCCTTCTGGGCGTTGATTTGACAATCTTGCTGCTGGATCCTCTCATGAGACTTCTCTTCAAATTTTTAAAGCCGCAGCTCAGTGGCCTTGGCTTGTTCAGATAGCTTGAAGCCCTCGTCAATAAGATTGCCAATCCTGGCGTCTTTTTCCTTCAGTTCAGCCTCGCGTTGGAGAAGGAGTTTGCGCAGATTCTCAAGCTCAGAGGGAGTCTCCTGCAATTGCTTCTCCAGAGCAAGCTTCTCCGCAGTCACAGTATATAATTCTTCCTAAAAGACAGAAGATCAACAGATAAAGGGCAGCGGAGAAGTTTGCAGCAATTTGTGAGCAGTTATTATAAAAAGAAGTACCAAGTCCCCCTTTACGTCAAAGAAGGCCTTGATCCTTGGGGGCTAGGGACAGACAGGATAAGAGAAATTATTACCTTGTAAGCCGCAGATAAATTGGAGAGCGCCTCACGCAGCTCTGCAGCTTGTTTGTCGCTTGAAGCAATGATGGCCTGCGACAGCTGTTCTGCGCGGCTCAATGATGAGGAAGAGGAGGCTACCTCAAGGCGCAGCACAGGCGATCTCTGATTAACAGCCGCTGGCGACTCAACCAGCGGTGCTTTGACTGCGACTTCGGGATCCACCTCCTCTGTGTCCTGGGCAACGAGGGGACCTGTCCCATCCTTCAGAGCCACCTCCTGGGCAGCCGTGTTAGGGGCAGGCGACGAAGCCAAGTCATCAGTGGTGGCCGTACCCTCCACCATGGCAGTATGAGCTGCAAGCGCCTTAGGCAACTCAACCACAGCCGCGGAGACAACTCCCAAATTAGCCGTGGTGGTAGCATCAGCCGCAGCTCTGCAAGAACAAGACAATTATATAAGAAAGAAGAATGCGCGGCAGAAGAAAAATGCTATGAGAGAAAACAGAAAGTTACTAACTCTGGAGCCATCTTCACAGAGGCCATAAGGCCGTCACTTGACGGCGATGACACACCTTGGAACCCTGAGTCTACAACCAGAGATCCAGATGTTAATAAAAGGAAACGAAGGAATGTGCAGTCAGGATGCCAAGGTAGCAAGAATTACCAGAATGGGGTTCCATGTCTTCTTCAGCCGAGGCGGTGGTCCTAAGCACACGCCTGGCGACAGGAGGGGTCGCACCCACAGCAGGTTTGCGACGCTTGATGACTTCAGGATTCTCCAGAGCGTTAAGCTCTGGCTCCTCCCGGGACAGTCTCTTTGAGGCCCTGCGGGAGTCGGATCAGCCGCAGGAGGGCTCGCGGTTGGCACAGTGCTGTCATCCTCCTCTAGATCAGTATTTTCATCATCTGAAGCCGCAGTGGCAACAGATGGGATGTCAGCGACTTCACTGCCCTCTAAAGCGGGCAGTAACTTCTTCTTTGCGGCACGCTTGGGAGCAGCAGTGCCCACATCAGCCGCGGGGAGCGACCAGTAGTTCTCATCAGCCTGATACAGGAAAGGAAAGGTCTAGTATCAAAAAGAAATGCAATTCTACTATAAGGACAAAGGACTAGAGAAGAAGGGTTACCTCAAAAGGCTTGTTGTTAACGCTAAAAGGGGCGAGCCCCACCTTGTCGAAGGAGATGTTCTTCTCCTCAGTCACACGGGTGACGAACTCCACCTAGTCTTCAGGCTCCCAGTCAGCAGCCTTGATGCGATCAACATCAGCAGAAGTGCCAGAGCACTCGAGGAAGGACAGTTGACGGGGACTCACTGGCTGGATGCGCCATTTCGTCTAGCAAGAAAGAAGATCAAGGCTAGTAAGGCCATGACCGATTAAGGCGCGCACCTTGATCAGTGTTTCATTTATGAAGGATGTTGTGGCATCCCGAGGTTTGGATTTTAGTGCCTAAGAGGCACGAAAAGAGAGTTGGACCAAGAGGGGAGGCGAGTTTCGCCCTCCGGAGAAGTGTCTTGACAATAAAAGAAAGACTTTTGCCAAGCCCTGGGCCGATTTGCCAGGGCTAGCTTGGGAAGGCAGGAGATTCTGTGGCGCTGCAGGAAATGGCGCTGACCTGGACATAGGCGCCACCTTTGGAGACGAGCTGGCTATTACAGGAAAAGGAGGCCAGCCACAGGTCGATATTGGGGGATATGCCGAGGTAATCCTCGCACAGAACATGGAAATTGCTCACCTGGAGCATTGAGTTAGGACCGATGTCGTGAAGACGGAGGCCTAGGCGTTGCATCAGGTTGCAGAAGAAGAGGGAGCCGGGCGGCGTGAATCCACGCTCCACATGCTCCACTAACATCACCAGTTCATTGGACCTGGGGCGCGGCTCGATCTCATCACCTGGCGCCCGCCAGACGTTGTCCTCCTTCGGCGGCAAGAAGCCGGCATCGGCGAGATCCGTAAGAGTTTGCTCCGTTACCCAGAATCCTTCCCAGTTGCAGGAGATCTTGCGTCTATCATCGGATGGCTTTGCCTTGGGTGCCATTGCGAGGAGATTGGATCGGGGGCTAAGCTCGATTGAGGAAGACGACGGCGTGGTTGGAAGCGAGGAGAGAGCAGAGGCAAGTGAATATTGACCTAGGCCGCCGCCGCTTATAACTGGGGGGCCCGAGATCAACGGAACAATTTGCGCCCGCAGAATGAGGAACGGTCCGCAATAGAAGGAAACAGAATATTTGGATGGAAAGGATGAGTCGCACAAATAAGTCGCGGTTTTGAATCGCATCAGTCAGAGATTAGTCAGAACGCTCACAGTGTGGCTTGAAAACTACCTCCAGTAACCAAAGGATCCTCACCGTGAAGTTCTAACCAATCTTGGGGGCTAATGTTGGGGGAATACTTTGTGGATTAACACGCGGCCCATGTTGATAAGTGCGACTTACTTTACTCGCACCTGAGAAGGCTTACATGAAAGCAAGCCCAATATCGCACCGCCACAAGGTGAAGGATCTAGAAGACCTATCCTGGAGGACGTGAGGAGAATTTAGTCTCCAAGTAGGTTCCGATCGAGGTATTCCTTGTGGAGGAAGTTTCCTTTGTAACCTAGCGAGCCTCTGTGTATATAAAGAGGACTCGCAGGACTTAGACAGGGTCAAGCTATCAAGCCCTAAAACCCTAGCTCTTACGGCGAGTTCCCAGATCGGATCGTCTCCATTGTAACACCACATATATCATATCAATACCAATCTAGGGTAGGCAGGAAGTAGGTCTTTACCTCACATTGAGGGGCCGAACCTGGGTAAATCTGTGTTCGTCCTTGTTCTTGCGATCCCAAGCTCGGAGACGATTGACTCCCGCAAATCCCACACCTACGAAGTCATCCATGACATCTGACGTGACAAACCCACGACACCTGGTGCTTGGCCTCAGTCTCCGCCTCGAGAGCCTCGCGCCTAGGACTCAAGTCCGCAAGGGTCTCTTCAACCTCGCGGACCACGCTGATGCGGATCTCTTCGGCAGGGCGCAGTGCCGCCTCGCGTTGCGCCTGGGCCGCCTCGTCCTTCCGGCGGCAGCGCTCCACAGTCTCCTGGAGGCAGGCCCAGCCCCGCGCAAGCTCAACATCCTCCTCCGCCCTGGCGCGGTCTTCCTCGGCGAGCTGGGCCTCAAGCCCATCGAGCACCTCTCTCGCCGAACGAAGAACAGCATTTCGGCGAGCCGTAACCGGGCGCCGACCCCGCAGGACTAAAGCCCTTGTCTCACCAGAAGGCCTGGAGGCGCCGGCGCCTGCCAAGGACTCTGGAACGTCACGCCTTGGGCTCGGAGTAGCCTCGAGGCGCGCCTGGGGGCTCTGGTGAGAGCCTCCCTCTTCTTCCACGCTGGGGCTTTCTGGGGGCTCGAAGCGTCCTCGCCATCAGCCCCACCATCTTTCTGCCCCTGGGTGCACCTTCTTCTCCCCAGAGGCAGGGTTGGTCTTCTCTGCTGAGACCGCCCCCGCGGCAGCCTCAGTGTCCATCGCCGGCTCTTCAGGGCCAGCGCTTGGTGGAGGCGACGGTACACTAGCCTCCTCCATCTCAACATCAGCGTGCGTCTCCGCCGACGCCGCTGTCTCCGCCGCGCGCTCATTTGCCGGTGACGCGGTCCTCGCCGCATCTTCCTCCGTCACCTTCTCCTGCCGCACAAGAGAGGCGTCAGGCCGCGCAGTCGGCGGCACCGTCGCCTCAGCCTCCTCCTCCTCCTCGTGGTGCTCCTCCGCCTCAGGAGGTGGCGCTGCAGTCTCGGGAGAAGGAGTGGTGGCCTCGTGAGGCACCACCTCAGCTGTAGGCGCTGCAGACGCCACCGCAGCGCTGGGGATCTCTCCAAGCCTCCGGAGCCTCCGCCGCTTTGGCTCCTCGGGGCGCCTGGAGAGGAAACGGTTCAGAAATCCCTCGAGAGGTCTACACAAGAACGACATCAAATAGGAAGGAAGGTGCAAGGCTTACGCAGCAGTGTCGACCCACTTCCTCTTCGGCATCTGCCGCACAGGCGGAGCGCGGGGCTCCACGATCTTCTGAGCCTCGGCAAGCCTGTCCTGGCCCGCCTTGACACCGGCCTCTGCCTCCTCTCGAGCTCCGGCGTTCCTGTCGTGGATCTCCTTGGAGCGGGGCTTGCAGTGGCCCGATGAAGCATCATCGTCATCGCTCTCCTCCTTTCCCTCGACATGCTGCGAGGGGGCGACCACGAACTGGTCGCCGCTGCCTGAGAAGATCTCATGGACCTCAACGTCAGGCGACGCGCCCTTCGAGGTGCTCGAGTTCTCTGCCGAAGAAGCAGGGCCTCCCGAGGCGCCGGTCGCGCCTGCGTCAGATTCTGTGGGCGTCTCCGTCGTCTCCTCCTCGCCCTCAGCTGGTGCCCCCTGCGCGGCTGACTCCGGGTCCTCGCGAGGCCCAACATGCCCCTCAGGCACCCGGCCCCACTGGTCAAACTTCGGCATTGTCTGCACGAGCGTGACGCGACGCCCAAGATCAAGCCTGTGGAGCGGAACGGTCTTGTCGTTGGCCTTGGGGATGTCTGGAGACGTGAAGAGGACCTCCATGATGCTGTGCACTTCCTCCCGCGTGAAGAAGGTAGCGCTCAGGCGCATCTTGTCCCTCTAGTTGGAGTACAGCCACATCGCGTCCGCATGCCTCTGGAGTGGAGCGATGCGACGCCTCACGAAGTCCTTGGCCACCATCTGCCCGGTGAGGCCTGCCTCACGGAGGTCCTTCAAGCGCCTCACCACGGGGCCAAGTGCTGTGCTCTTGAGCGTTTTGGAGGACCAGCTTGCCCTCTTCATCGGAGGCGCCTTAGGCAGATCGAAGTAAGGACTCTCGCTCCCGAACGCCATGAAACCAGCGCTTGCGGAAGTCCTCCACCTTCTTCGTCACGCTGGTCACGACGTTCTCACCGGCCCACGCGATGGGGACGTAGACGCCCCCCATGCCATTGGTGATGCGAAAGGACACACACCCCGACCGCTCCTTGTTCGCCATCAACCGGAGCGCGTAGAAGCTGCGGAAGAGGTCCACCGAGGGCGGAATGCCAATGTACGCCTCGCAGAGATAGGCAAACATGGCGAGGATGAGGATGGAGTTGGGATGGAAGTGAAGAATCTGGATCTGATAGCGCTCCAGAACCGCCAAGAAGAAGTCGGAGAAGGGAGCCACGAGCCCGGCGTAGAGGGTGTGCATGAAGATGGGGTAGAGGCAGCCGCCGGCATTGTCCGCCGGCTTGAGCACCGAAGCGCCGTGCTCGTTGGTCTCCGATGCCGCCATGTGGCGCACCTTGTCTAGCTGCGCCTCCTTGAAGCGGAAGCCGGTCAGAGCCAGCTCGAGGTCGCCGTCCTGCCGCATCGCGGCAGACTCGCCTCCCTACACCACCGCCTTGCCCTTCTTGGACGCGGTGGCCTTCTTGGGCGCCATTGCAGCGAGATTGCGAAGGAGGACCTTGGGGATTGAGCGCCGGGAAGAAGGAAGCGAAAGGGGAACGACTGGAGTAATGGCCGCCTGCGCCGAGCTCTCCGCCTTTTATCGGCTCATCGAGCCGTTACCAAGACGTGGTGGGACCCACCACTACGCCCGTTACTTCAGAGGAGAAAGTGGGATCGTGTCCGGCCGCGACGCTCCACGTGTCTCAGGCCAAGCAGGCTTCTTTGGGCCCACGACGATTCGCCTCCGTCTGCGAAACTCCAGCGAGCCCATCGCGGGCCTGGGGGCGACTGTCGGCCCAGTGGAAACCAGGGTACCATGAGCCGGCCTGCAACAGCCCTCGACGCTCCGCAGGAAATTCTACTAAGGACCAGGCGTTCAGCCTGACGAGCCTCGCGAGGGACTTTTCCCCCTCGCGAGGGTTTCTTCACTCGGCTGAGCATTTCTGCTAAGGACCAGACGCTCGGCCTAAGGGGCCTCGAGAGGAAATCTTCCCTCGGGAGGGCCTCCCCTGGCCAGAAAAACACCAAGTCCTGGCGCATCTCCGCGCCACCCTCACGAGGCCTCCCTCGCGAGGCGTCAACTACCGAACCTCGGCGAGGCTTCAGGCCCTCGCGGGGTTCCTTTGAGTGGAAGCAAGCTCCTGCACCCGCTGCAGAGCGCACATGGGCTCTGCGCCCGCCGCAGAGTGACGCGCGCGCCTGCGCGCGATGACGACGACGCCGCAGTTGCCGTTTTCGTGTATAAAGCAGTCAACAAAGCTGGGGCAAGCAAAGCGGACTCCAAGGATTGCCATTTTGGTGATAAAGCAGCCGGCCGCCGCTACGCTCCAAGTGCGACGTCACCGTGGGGCACGCCACAGGACTCTGTAGCGCCATCCCACCGTCCTGGATGGACGGTGGCTTTTTCTGCCAAGACGACGTGCTCTCTGCCATGGACCGCGTCCATGGACATCCCCGACGCCGTGCGCTGCGCTCCACCTTTGCCACCATGTGGATTTCCCTTCCCACCTGTAGTTTTCGGGGAAGAGAACCGAGGCAGTATATAAGGAGACAGCATAAGACCAAGGAGGGGGATCCCGCATTCGCCAGCTCCTTCTACACTTCACCAGCCACGTCCAAAGGAGAAGACAGAGCTGATTCCACCATAGTCCACCATAGCCAGAACTGTGCCCTGGGCAAGCACCTTGTAGTGTGAACCTCTCCAAGCAGTGCAATACATCTTAGCAGGACGTAGGGTCTTTACACCTCACGGTGGGCCTGAACCTGGGTAGCGGCTCGTGTTCTATCTCTGTCATGATGTTCCTCACCGAGCTCGACGAGCATCGTCGCCGAGGTTAGTGAGGATCTGTTTGACGTTGTGTTCAGCCCCTTACTCGATTCCTGGCACTTGAGAGACAACCCTAGTTCCTGGGACTAGTCTCCGACAAGTATATTATTTTGACACCCTATATGGAGATATTAGATGGAAATTCTTTTTCAAACTATAGGATGGGAAAAATATTGTTTACTCAAAACTCCTTTGAAAATACTTGTATGGATATGGAATGCCGAGATGTCGGTGTGGAAGTGAAGAAATGGAGTATGGTGATGTTTATGAAAAATGCACATTGTGTCTTTGTACTATGACGACCAGCCGATACCCTGTGCGACCACATTTACCCACATATGGGAAAGGGCGTAGTCATATAATTTGCTCATATTAGTATGGGATGCCTCAATAGCGGAGATGACTCCGTTCCATGAGGGGATGGTTTGGTGACCTACCCCTGACCCGGGTCCTCAAAAAGGATATATACCAACGGGCTGGTATGAGTTTGAAGGGAGGAAGAGGATAGAAGGTCGTCCCCTATACACTGCCAGGCAGAACTATGAGTCCTCACACTTAGATTCTGACGGGCTGGGTTAAGTGTTGATGGAAAGTGTCATAGCGGCAGGGTCCTATACTAAAATGAGCAAAGGACAGGCTACGGTCGGTGACTCAACTTCGCATACACCTTATATGGCGGGACGTGGCTGACACGATGAGTTGCCGGATGGATGTGGGAAAAGCCTGCTACCTCTGCAGAGTGTAAAACTATTCGAATAGCTGAGTCCTCGGATATGGACAGTTGGGAGGCTGTCCTAAGACCATGTGCAAGTTTTGCAAAGTTTTGAGACTTGAAAATAAAATGGAGATGTTTTATGTATGCACTATACCGACGGGCTGGAATGAGGTTGTTGGAAAAGAGGAAGACCATAAAGGGCTATGGTCAAGAAGTGCAGAGTTTTGTGTATTGAAAATGGAATGGAAAAATGTTTTATGCAACTATACCGAAGGGCTGGTATGAGGTTGTTGGAAAATGTTTGACCATGAAGGGCTATGGTCGAAAAAAGGAGGAGTTTTGGAGAATTAAACATGAGGGTAATTTTCTGGGAAAAAGTTCTAAAGTTCTTCTTACCTTCTTCAACAAAGATGATTTTCGGGAAAAAGTTTTAAAAGGGACTTCTTACGAAGACAGGTTTAGGGGAAAAGTTCTAAAAGCCTTCTTTTCTTTTTCAATAAAGATATAGAGATTTCAAAACAAAGTTTTATCAAACAAAAGTCTATCCTTCTCTTTTCCAATAAGGATATAGAGTTTTCAAAGCAAATGAAGTTTTATTTAAACAATAAGAGGAGTAGTGCATGCTCATTTCGGGGGTAGTTTGCGAGTACAATCAAATGTACTCATATTGGTTTCGTCCCTGGCAATTGTCTTAGCCAGATTTTGAAGAGAAGCAAGTTCGAAGGAGAAGTTTCAATGGCGTCGATGCGAACTAGGGCGCTTCCCAGTTAGTTGCCTATAGGGTTATGGCAAATGACTTGGGCTCCACGTTGTTTGGTGATTTCCGCTGCAGGTACCTGTTGAAGTTACGGCTTCAATCAAGTAAGTATATTCATTCGGTATTTATGGATGTTCTTTTGATACCAGCTCGATTGTGCTCAGCGACACACTGATCATGGGATCGTTGATGTTGTAGGCACAAGGGTATTTCGGACAGCTAGTCCGGGGTCCCCACAATCATGCATAAATTTCTTTCTCTATTGGTAAGACATCTCTGCTGGTACAATTTCACAGACCAGAAAGTTCACTATGTCAGCATACCATGGAGTGCTAGCCTTCACTCCCATCAGCTGTTCACCTGGCATACCATCTTGAATTTCTCTCTTTTCAGAGCAATTTATTCTAGACAGATCATCTGCTACTGAATTCTCAGAACCCTTCTTGTCTTTGATCTCAATATCAAATTCTTGTAGCAAGAGAATCCATCTGATGAGCCTTGCATATTATCTGGTCCTGAACCTTGAACCTGGAAGAGCGCAACCCCATTTTATGAATATGTATCATCCTGAATGCCATTTTCTGAAACTTCTTATACCCAGTACTAGGACCACCCCGTATTATTGAGTTTTCCAAATATAAATAAATAATGTAACGGTTTTGCATCCTTTTTACTGACCAAGTATCTTATTGCTGCATGGTCTGTGAAAACTGTGCATTTGTGTCCAACTAAATAAGGCATGAACTTGTCAAATGCAAACACTACTGCCAACTATTCTTTCCCAGTTGTGGTGCAATTGATCTGTGCATTATCTAGTGTTTTACTGGCATAATGGATCACATGGAGTGCCTTTTCCTTCTTCTGACCAAGAACTGCTCCTACTGCATAGTCACTAGCATCACACATCAGCTCAAATGGCAGAGTCCAATCTGGTGGCTGAACTATTGGAATGAGAGCTTCTTTCAACTTCTTGAATGCTTGCAAACATGCTTCATCAAAAACAAACTTAACATCTTAATTCAGCAAGTTTGTGAGTGGTTTTGCAATGAGAGAAAAATTCTTGATGAACCTTCTGTAAAATCCAGGATGTCCCAAGAAACTTTGTATTCCCTTGACATTTTCAAGAGGAGTTAGCTTAGCAATAACATCAACCGTGGCTTTATCCACTTCTATTCCTCTGGCAGACAACAGATGTCCAAGCACAATTCCTTCAGTTACCAGAAAATGACATTTTTCGCAGTTCAGAATTAAATTCTGCTCAGAACACCTGTGCAACACTGCTGTCAAATTTTTCAGACAAGTGATGAAATCCTTTCCATACACTATGAAGTCATCCATGAACACCTCCATAATTCTTTCAATGTGATCAGAGAATATAGATATCATACACCTCTGAAAGGTGCCAGGTGCATTGCGCAAACCGAATGGTAGTCTCTGTAAGCAAATGTTCCATATGGACATGTGAAAGTTGTCTTGTCTTGGTCAGAGGGATGAATAGGAATTTGAAGAAATCCAGAGTATCCATCTAGGTAACAACAGAATTTCTGTCCTGCTAACCTTTCAAGCATCTGATCCATAAATGGCAAAGGAAAATGATCTTTCCTAGTTGCCTTGTCCAGCTTTCTGAAATCATTGACCATTCTCCAACCTGTGACAGGTCTTGTGGTCATCAGTTTACCTTTTTCATTTTCTACCACTGTGTAACCTCCTTTCTTGGGCACAATGTGGATTGGACTCACCCACTCACTGTCAGAGATAGGGTAAATCATTCCTGCCTTTAACAATTTTAGGACTTCCTTCTTTACTACTTCTTGCATAGCAGGGTTTAGTCTTCTCTGCCCCTCTCTGGTGGGTATGCTATGTTCTTCCATATGTATTCTGTGAGAGCAAACCTTCTCATCAATTCCCTTGATGTCATCAATTGAATAACCAATCACATTCTTGTATAGCTTGAGTACTGACAACAGACTTTCTTCCTGTTCACCATCCAAAGCAGAGCTAATTATCACTAGGTGAATTCTCTCTTTCTCCAGAAAAGAGTACTTCAGATGAGAAGGTAATTCTTTCAACTCGACAATGGAATGATGAGATGTCTGAGGATCTTCAATTGAAATTTTCTCTGCATCATTTTCACAGTGAGAAATTCCAAATATTTCTTGTGGCTTTGTATTGTCAGCTGTCACAAACACTTGCACTTCAGGTTCATCTGACTGCATTTCTTGCAAAGTGTCAAGCACACTCTTGTCAACCACATCAATGGAATGACATTGCTCAAGTATATTGGGTAAGTGAGAAGCATGCTTCATGCTAATCTCAGCTTGCTCAGACCCAAATTGCAGTTTCAGTTTTCCACCTTTTACATCAATTATTGCCCCAGCTGTGGCCAAGAAAGGTCTGCCTAGAATCATGGATTCAGAGTTATCTTCCATTTCCAGTACCACAAAATCAACAGGGTAAGCAAAGTTTCCAACTTGAACTGGTACATCTTCAAGAATTCCAGCTGGTTTTCTCAGTCCTGTCAGCAAGTTGCAGTGTCATAGAGGTAGGTTTCAGAGCTCCTAACTGCAAAATCTGACTGACAACTAAGGGTAAAACACTGACTGATGAACCAAGATCACAAAGTTCTATGAAAGTTCTTTTTCCAACTACACAAGGGATGCTAAAACTGCCTGGATCACCCAACTTCTTTGGCATATAATTTAGAATAACAGCACTGCAGTCCTCTGTCAGAGCAACAATTTCAGGATCTTCCAGACTTCTTTTCCTTGTTATCAGGTCCTTGAAATTTTTTGCATACACGGGAATGTGCAACACTGCATCCAGAATAGGAATTGTGATCTGAACTTCTTTCATAGTCTCCAAGAACTTGGCATATTGCTTTTCTTCCTTGGTTTTTTCCAATCTCTCAGGAAAAGGGACTTTCTTTGCAACATGCTTCATAGTTGCAGGTTTTGCTAGAGTGTCAACTGGTTTTTTATGTTCTGCAATAGTGTTTTCAAGGGTAACTTGTTGCTGAATTGGTGTTCTTCTTGGTGGAGCTACATAAGGGACCATAGGGGGTGTCTTCAGAACTGGTTCAGTGTTCACGCCACTCCTAGTAGTGACAACTTCAGTGTGAAAAATAGCACCACACTGATTAGGATTTTTCTCAGCTTGAGCTGGTAGCTTGTTTTCAGGCTGATTTCCTTGGGCATTGGAGATCCCAGCTGTGAGCTGCTGCATTGTCTTGAAAAACAATTCTGACTGAATTTTCATAGTTTCCTGCATACCACTGAACATTTCTTTTTGCAAGCGCATCATTTCACTTATTTCTGACTGACTGCTTGAGGGAGCATTTTGCTGGGTTGCTTGCTGCTGCTGGTATTGCACATTTCCTTGAGGTCTGAAATTCTGCTGAGCTGCTGGTGCATAGTTCTGTTGAGCTGCTTGAGGAAAATTTTGCTGAGCTGCATTTTTATATGACAAATTTGGGTGATTCCTCCAAGAAGGGTTGTAGCTCTGAGAGAAAGGTCCCTGATTTTGAGCATATTTCGCTTCTGCCACTTGGGTTTCAGTAGGCACAAACAAAGAGCACTCTTGAGGTGAATGACCTTCATTTCCACAGATCAAGCAAGTAGCAGAGACTTGGTTGACAAGCACTATTGTCTTACTGTTCTTCTCCTGCATGAGCTGAGATACCTGGTTTGTCAGGCTATCAAGCTTTGCTTCTAGAGCATTCTGACCACTTAATTGAATCATGGACTGATGTGTTGGATGAACTGCTCTTTCATTGGTCCAGGAGAAATTGTGAGCTGCCATACTCTCACTCAACTCTGTAGCTTCATCAAGTGTCTTGTTTATGATACCTCCACCAGCAGCTGAATCAACAAATGATCTAGTCTGCTCTGTCAGGCCCTTATAAAAGGTTTGAAGAATTAACCACAACTCTTGGCCATGATTAGGACACATCCTAATGAGACCCTGATATCTTTGCCAAGCATCATACAAACTTTCACCATCATATTGCACAAACCTTGTGATCTTATCTCTGCACTCAGCTGCCTTGGTGGGTGGAAAGTATCTTTCAAAGAAAGCTTGCACCAAATGCTCCCAAGTGTCTCTGCAGTGGGTTGGCAAGACATGAAACCATATCTTTGCTGTGCCTGACAGAGAAAAAGGGAACAACTGCATTCTGATTGCTTCAGGGGGCACACCATTGTGCTTGAGGGTGTTACAGTACTCAAGAAAATTCCTCATATGCTCATGAGGACTCTCCAAAGCAGAACCTTTAAAAGGATTGTGTTGAACCATGTTAATCAAGGCTGGCTTAAATTCCCAGTTTGTCGTGTCTCGTTGCACGGACACCGGGAGTATAGGATACCCCCTTTTAGGTTCGGCACGGGGCGCGAAGGAGGCTGAGAATCGTCTTCTTGGGCGGAGTCTAGATCAAGCTCTCCTCTCCACGATCAAAGCATGCAACCAAAGGGACACAAGGAGCTACCCAGGTTCAGGCCGCCGGAGGCTAAAAGCCCTACTCCTGCATGTCTGGATTGATGGGTTCTTCATAGTGTGGCTTACAATGGAACCTCCCGGACAGGGTACCCGGAAGGGTTTTGGCTGGAGGTAGAAGAAGGACAGATCCTGACCCGGAGGAGATCACCTTCCTCTCTACCTTCGCAGCCCTAGTCTAGTCTTGCTCTGGTTCTAGCTTGTGTTCGTCCTTGCTTCGACCCCTCCCTCCTCCGTGCCTTGGTCCTCCTTTTATAGGCTAAGGGGTTGCCACAGGGTCACGTGAGGGACCTTCGGGGTGAAGGACCCTCCTCATCTAGTTTAGGGGAGACGTGGCCTCTCCTCAGCCTAGCGTCTCCTTTGGGTTAGGTGGGAGCGTCCGCCTTGGGGTGGACAGGAGCTGACACCACCACGGGACGTGCTTCCCGCCCGCGCTGCCTTCGCCTTGCTTCCCAAGTCTTCCGCGGTGAGGTGGAGTGCTTATCCACAGGGACGTGGGGAAGTACCCGAGAGGGAGCCTGGCCTCCTGCCGGGAACTCGGGCTCTCGGGTCCTTCCTGGCCTTCTTGCTTGGTTCGGGGACCCGGAAGGTCCCCAGGACCGGAGCCCTTGTCGACGTAGGCCATGCGTGTCTTGACGGTGAACCCGCCAGCTTGACTTGAGTCTTGGTCTTGTCCATCTTCATCTTGGGCCCACATGGGGTGGACCCACTTTGGCAGTACTAGGGGAACCCCATGTTCCACTGTTGCGACAGTAGCCCCCGGGCATGGTCCCGGCGGCTCTTGCTCCAGCTGCCGGGGCCATGGCCTAAAGATAGGTCAAAGTGGGTCCCGGGCACCTGGTCTTCTTCTCAGCTCCGTTGGGGACCCGCCGAGGCGAGGTAGAGACGAGCCCCCGGGTCCGTTGACTGAATCACGGCGAACGTTGCGATTCATACGGACCCCGTGCTTATCTTGGAATCCAACGGGCGAAACGCGCAGAAATCGGCACGCCCCCTCGATCCCCACGTCCGTCGGAGTAATGGGCCGCGACGTGACGTGTGGGATGCCTTATAAGCCACGACTGGCTTCCACTGTAGCCGTTACCTCTCCAGATTCGCCGAAATCCCCAAATCGCCGCCGCTCCTTCTCCTGACTTGCCAATCGCCGCCCCCGCCTTGGCCGCCGCCGTTCCTTGTTCTTGCCCCCAGCCCATGCCGCCTAAGCGAGATAGGACGGGAGTGAGGAAGATGTCGCAATCTGCCGCCGAGAAGATGGCGATGGAGGCTTCTCTGGCCGAAGCGCCGCCTTCGATGAGGGTGACTCAGGCCCTCTTTTCTCCCAGCGAGTATGCGTCAGAGGAAGCCATTCAACGCGTCCGCCAATCCCTGGCCGCGAGCTTCCGCGGTACTGAGGGAGTGGTGGTGCGCCCTGGGAGCGGTCCTCAACGAGAAGGGAGGTGATTACTTTCCACGATTTCTCCGTCGTCGGCCTTCTTCCTCCGTTCTCCGAGTTCTTCGCAGCAATCTTGGAGGCTTACGGATTGCATATGCTGCACTTGCACCCCAATGCCGTGATGATGCTTGCTACCTTTGCCTATGCCTGCGAGGCATTTGCGGGTGTCATGCCCTCGGTGGCCTTATTCCGCCACTTCTTCGTTCCACGCCTGGGGAAGTCCAAGTGGATCGCTGGCGGTGTCTCTTTCTGCCTCCGGAGAGATGCGGCGCACCAGTACCCGGAAACATTCACCAAGGCCTCGGTTGGAGAATGGAGGCACAACTGGTACTTTGTCGAAGCTGACGGGACCAATCCCCATCTGATGACTCCATATTATCCAGCGGAGCGATTGGCACACTCGAAGGAGAGAAGCTCTCAAGGGGAAGCCCTGGTTCCAGTCATCAACAGGCTGGCTGCGCTTCGTGCAAGGGGAGTGACAGGCGCCATGATCCTGGCAGACTTTCTTCGCAGGGGGATTGCCCCTTTGCAGTTCCGGAGCCGCCCGCTCTGGGAACTGCTCAGGTGGGTGGCAGCCTTCCACAGTCCAGGTTCCACTTGACAGAGACCACCTGGGCTCTGACCATGGGCTACATATTGCCATGGGTACCCTTCGAGTTCCAGGATGAGACCTTGCCGCTGTTCGAGGATCCAGCCGCCGGGTATCCGATCTTCGATGCCAGAGTGCAATGAGTACGGGGTGGCGGGTACCACCAAGATTGAGCCCCCGCCGGCACCCAAAGCACGCAGCCCTCAAGGAGAGAGGCCAAGGGGGCAAAGCCTTGCCCACGGGGACGTTTCCCCTGAAGAACCTGGGACTTCGGATGATGAAAGACGAAGCGACTCCTCCGGGAGTACCTTGCGGGCGCGGAGGCCCCGGCGCTCCTTCCGGGGCGGCGACAAACCCGCCGGGTGACGAACTCCCGGAGCAGCCTGTGCCGCCGAGCTCGCCGTCGATGCAGGAGTCTGACCAGGCGTCGGAGGCTATCCCTCCTCCCCTTGCAGACATGGAGGTAGGGGAGGAGAGCCTGTCCTTGCCAGACCTCTTTGGCGACTTGGTGCAGAAGAGATGGAGCTTCTCCGGATCGAAGAGAGCCCGCCGGTAAGTTTTGCTGGCAACTGTCCTTGAAGTGGAGTTGCTTCTCTTTTGCCGCCGTCCTGACTTCTGATTCTCATTTCTTGCACAGGAGCCCGACCCCGGAGTGGCCAAGCAAACGACCCCGGAGAGGCGAAGATGTCGAAGCGTCGAGCTCCACCGGCACCTCCGATGGAGGCAACTCCGAGCCCCCGAGCCCCCAGTCCGCCCCAAGGACCAGGGGGTGGCTCCGGTCGTCGCAGACGAGGCGGAAGCTGTCGGCGCGAAAGGCCCTGGGGAGAGGCGCGACGTGGATCCCCAGGCGACCCTCGGACCGCGTGGACTCGCAGCAGGCGGGTTCATCCCCAGGGGCTCGCCCTCGGGAACGCTGACCCCTGCCCTGAACCCGGGAGAGTTGAGGAAGGCCCCGGGTTCTCCAAGACATTCTCCAATGTCTCGGAGTTCTTGTCTCTGCCCGTGCCGAACTGGCGCGGCTGGTGCCCTCGGTCTCCGGCAGCGGGGAGCACTCGCAGGCTCGCGAGCTGCGGCTTCCCTCTGGGGAGGAAGCTCTTAGCGCCCGTGAACTGAAGCTGGCGGCGGACGAAGAGCTGCTCTATGCTTGGGAACAGCGAGTGGCCAGCCGCGAGAAAGAGCTGGAGCGACGAGAGGCCGAGCTGGAAGATGAAGAGCGCCACTACCTTGGCACCATTGAGGAGCTCCAGATCAGAATGGAGCGGGACGAGGACCGCTTCGAGCAAGGCCTGGAGAACGTGGCTAGCTGGGCTCGCAGCGAGGTCGAAAATGACCTTCGAGCCAAAAGCAGAGCCGCCTCGTCACTAGGCAAGCAGGTCTCCAAACTCCAGAGCGAGCTCAAGAGCGAGAGGGAAAGGCGAGAACAGGCCTTCTCGGATTTCCAGAGAGCTAGGGGCGAAAGAGATAGCTTGTCCGCCCGGGTTGAGGCGATGACGGCCACGATCGAGGCGCAGAAACAGGCCCTCAAAACAGCTGAGAAGTTTAAGCAAGAGGCCACGGCTGGCCGCGTCGCCATGGAAAGAAAGATCCGGGATCTGGGCGATGCAATGACTTCTGGAAGGACAAAGATGCGCGCATGACTGTCCTTCGCAAGAAAGAAGCAAAGGAGCTGGCTGATGGGCGTGCGGCGATGGAAGCGTCCAAATCCCAAGCTCAGATTGCGTGGCACAACACGAGCAGGTATCCAACCAGCTGACGGGAGTGCAGGTCGAGCTGGCGGAAGCAAAGGGTGCACTTGAGAAAGAACAGCGGCGATTCGCTCACCACCGCCGTGATGACCACAACATCTTGCTCCAGATGAACCACGGGTCCTTGGATATCGTGAAGGAGTTCACGAACTTGGGAGTGCCTTCTCCGCCTGTCCTCATGGCCGACCATTCCACTTCCTTCGCCCGCTATCCCGGGTTCTTGAAGTACGTGGCCTCGCTCATCAAGGTATCAAGGAGCAGGTTAGCAGAGCCACTCGCCTTGCTGGGGAACAGGCAGTGAGGCAGGTGACGACCCGGTTTGTCACAGCGCTTCGCCAACGACACCCGCAGCTCTCCTTGCTGTCCGAGCTGGAGGCGCCTGAACCCGGGACGCCGCTTCCTCCAGACGTAACCCGCCAGGTGGAGGAGATCTTGAAGCACCTCTCCCGAGAAGATGACCCGTGAACCTGTGAAGTCCTGAAAAGGACAATACCAGGGGCCGTGAACCATGCTTTTGTACTGATATTGCCAACTGGCTTATGAACTCATGCTTTTGAATGTAAATAACTTCTTCCCAAAGTATATAAGTTTTATCGTACTCGTGGGGGCTTTACGCTCTCGGGAAGGATCCAAAGGTGTGAGCGCTAACCAGCCGTGGGCACTCAGACTGATCTGAAGTGCGGACACAGGGCGCAACCCCCCAAAGGACCCACCGTTTCCTGACCGCACGGACCTCAGCCCACGACTCCACTGCCCGAGGGAAACTGACAGTGTCATCGCGAAGGCGCTGCCCCAGGAGAACGCCCGCTTTCGCCTTAGCCAAAGCACATAAAACAGATGTACCCGGGAACAAGCCCGTGCAAGCACGTTTATACTTAGCTCGCATTTTGACTCCTTCTGGCTACCTCGGTAATCGTTCTGTCGCGCTGCCGCCAAGGCGGGTCTTCTATGCCGTGTTTCAGACATAATTCTGCCTTGCCCAGCAATTCTTGGCGGGGACAAGGCTTCCAACCGAGATAGCCTCCAATGCCGACTAAGGGCATGACTGGCTGGCTTGCACTACAAGAAATATGCTAACTGGTGACCCTTCATATTGGTCACTGAATGGTCACCTATTTTTCATCTGTGACCTTCTTATGACCAAAAACAGTTGGTCGAAAGCTGGCGGTCAGCAATGAACCTTCGTGACCATTTGTGTGCATTCGTCATGGATGTTTGTGACGAATCTAAAAAGTCACAGATATTATGACCAATCGTTTTGGTCACTAGCTATTCAGCCAAGCCACGTCAGCTCCACCGTGGCACTGCTGACGTGGCAAAATTGTGACCAATTGATATGGTCATGTAGCAGAATCAGCCCGGTCCAATTCTGTGCTTTACATGGGCCGAGCCCAACAATTTGAATTTTTTTCCTATTAATTCTTATCAACTACATGGGCCAAGCCCAATTGTCAGTTTCTGCCAGTGGGCCCCAGCTGTCAAGTTCCTATATGTGGGTCCAAGCTGTTAGTTCCTGCCTGTGGGACAAGCTGTCAGGTTCTGGTAGGTGGGTCATGTCTGACAGGTTCTAGTTGGTGGGGCCCAGCTGGTTCTGATTAGTGGGTCCCAACTGTCAGATTCTGGTTTGTGGGGCCAAACTGTCAGGTTTTGTTTAGTGGGTCCCAACAGTCAGATTTGTTTGGTGGGTCCCAACTGTCATAGGCTTGTTTCCATATTTCAATTAGCAACGCAATACACAACAAATATTTGAATCAAATTCACAACACAAACTGTCAGAAATTTGATAGATCTTCAGAAAAGTTCAGAGCAGAGCACAAAGGCTCACTGAACTAGTTCACTGAACTAGTTCCCAGCAAAAAAAAGAGCACAAAAGGCTCACTGAACTAGTTCCCAGCAGAAAAAGAGCACAAAAGGCTCACAGCATCAGGTCCAAATTCCCAGCACAAAAGGCTCACAGCACCAGGTCCAACTTCCTAGGACAAAAGGCTCACAACACATAACTTAACTACCAGCACATAACTTAACTAGGATATGAATCAATCACTCAGCAGATCTCGCATCAAGCAGACCCATCATCTGTGCGAACTTGGCGTCTTGATCTTCAGCCCTCTGGCGCAGCATCTCGAACTCCTTGGCGCGTGTTGCTTCAGCCTTGACGCGTGTTGCTTCAGCTTCTTCCGACTTCCTCTTCATTGCGGCAATCTCTTCTTGCATAGCTTCGCATACCATTTCCGACCTCTGCAGCTTCTCCTGAAGGTCACGGACATTCGCATCTACAACAGTACTAGCACTTGATCTGATAGACTTGTTCCTGGAAGAGCTAGACTCGAGTCCGACATTCAACAGGAATGTGGTTGAAGGGCATTTCTCCTTTAGAACCTCAGCAACTACCTCAACATCAGACTTGGGTTGCTGACCATCTGGTAACGGTGCATTCTTCCTTTTCTCCATCTCAGCCTGGCACATGGAAGATTGCATTAGTAGAAGCACTATGTTCAAGCTCGTTGGAAATACAAGATGGAATAATAATGCACAGTAGAGAATTCATTAATCTGAAGTATTCAGTTTGAAGCAATGAAAAAGCACTAGAGGAGAACCAAAATGGAAAAAGAAACAACACACACTTACGATAGCAATCTTAGCTTCCTCTGAAAACCCAAATTTCTTGCTGTTATGGGTGGTTTTGAACATGTCAATGGCAGTAAGATCTTCACCCTCCTTTAGTTCCTCCTTCTGAAATGTTATTTGAGGCAAATGAATATGTTATTCAACTAGAATAAAAGAGTAAGCTCTCAGAGACAAATTACTTATTGCTCAAGGAAAAAACAAGTTAGCTCAAATTACTTACAGCTGCATAGATATGAGCAGCGTATGACCTTGAACCGGTTTTCTGCTGGAACTTGACCTTTCTTCGATTTTCAATGGCAGACTGACATGTTTTCTACAAAACAAAAACACTGTTAGCATGCAAGTCATGTGGAGGAAATAAACCAGCAACTGATGCCACAGATATATATCTAAGAACAATAATGAGCAAGTGCATCAAAACAAACTCTCAGAGCAAAGTATATGTAAACAGCAGCTGATACATCAAAGCCAGTAAAATAAGACCAGAGGCACATGTATATACAGACCTTGTGTCTCTCTGACGACCACATCGTCACCAGCGCTGTCCATTGACAATCAGTCACATATGGCACCGGCGATTTGATACTGACTTGATTAGCTGCCACGTTGTCGAAAAAATCCTTCTTGAGTTTGTGGCGTCTGTTCTTTGCCACTTTCTGCAGCATACCAGTGCAAGCTTCCTGAACGGTCACCGAACGAGTATCCATATCAAAATTCATCTACAAAAGACAGCAAGCAAAGTACAAGATTAGTAATCATGTGACCAGTGAAATAGAAATAAAGAAACATATGTAGCTATTAAACAAGTAACTTACAGCCACTTTCCCAATATAGTCTTTCAGTATTGTTGTGTTTTTCTTGTAATCCTTGAAGTGCGGAAGAATCGGTGTATGGCTCCTAGCAATAAGCCCACCCTCTGTACCAAGCATTGCAGCCTGCACAGGTTTCTCGGGACGTTTCATCCCCTCAGGAATTTGGATTGGCACCTTGACACCTATCGACTTTGTCAGCCTCTCAAGCCCTGATCCCCTTCTTTTGTTTGACCTCAGCACAACAGCTCCGTCTGAAAATGAAATTGAGCTCAGGAGTAAGAAGAAGCGCATACAGATGAAGGAATGGTTCTGCCAAACAGGCATGCTTACACTATGAAAATGCAGTAGTACAAGAGAAGATTAGAGAACTTGCCTTCATCTTGCATAAGCTGCTGCTGTTCTCCAGTAGGTGCATTGTGGCTGGGGTCCATAAGGACAGTGGTTTCTTCATCCCTTTGCACTGAGCTGCCGTCATCCCTTTGCAGCTGGCTTTCACGATCGTTGGTTTGAGCAATCTCAATTGCTTTCTGCCTTGTTACTCTTGTAGTAACAACAACTTCATCAGCTTCAAACATCCTCTTTGTTGTTTCTGGAGTTGGTGCCAACATCCTTCCTGGAGCCATTGGAGCAGATGTTGCTGAGTTGTGCCTCCTCTTGGTTGTCTTCTTCACACCAGGCTTTTTCCTCCTAGACTTCAGGTCCTCGTATAAACATCAAGGATAGCAGCATTAGATCGCAAGAAAGCAAGACAATGAAGCACAACATGAATTAAAAAAAACAAGGAAGCAAAATGATATAGCAAACAAAGGACTCCCACACCTCCCAAACAAGACACAGAGTTTGCACACCTTAAAAACAGGCTTCTCCACTACACAGTCGCCAACTTCCTCCCCATCATTATCTTCATCTTCTTTGGGAAAATAGTCTGTGTCATTGTTTGTAACTCCACTAGTTTCTTCAACTTCATTTCTGCTCCTAAGCATTGACCCTATTCTTCCTAGGCCAATAGCCTGTAGCATGTGGTTGTTTCTCATCATATTTCTAGCCCTAAGCTTCCCGTACTCGGTGAGAGGCGCGTCTTTATGGAATAAAATAATGTACCATTAGATGTATGTTGAAATGCATGGAAAAGCACAACAACACAAGCAGCTAAGCTATGCTAACATGTTTTATTTTGAACAGAAGCAGCCAAGGTATGCTACCATGTTTTATTTTCATTTTAACCTAGTTATTTATGTAAGGTGGACTAACAGCAGACACAAAATTAATGGTACATTGACACACATCCATGGTTAAAAGGGACAGGAAAGCAACATATTCAGTTTACATGTCAATACATTTCACATCCATGGATAAAAGGGACAGTAAAGCAATAAAAGATAGAACAGACAGGAAAGCAATGAAAGATAGAACTGACTGGAAAGCAACATATTCAGATTACATCAATACGTTTCACTTACCAACAAACTGACTCTTCTTTGCCATCCTTGTGATCGATGATCTGGAGGTGGTTGGACTGGTGGTAGTTAGGTTGGAGATGTCTCGTTGCCTTGATACCTTGCAAGATAGAATGAAAAGGTATTAGATAAACAGTGATGGATGATAAACAACCCTAGCTATGCAAAACCTAACACTAGAATCATCATCCCATTTTCGACTAGAGAGCAATCAAGCAAGCAAGAATGCCATGTATAAAACAGTAAGAAGTCCTGTCATGTAACAAGTCATGTCCTGTAACAAGCAACGAATTAACAAGTGGTTACACTAGAATCAGAGGGAAAGTCAACCATCCATGAACAACTGATTAAATAGCAGTACCACCATCCATGAACAACCCTAGCTATGCAAACCCAAACACTAGAATCATCATCCTTTTTCGACTAGAGAGCACTCAAGCAAGCAAGCATGTCATGTATAAATAGTACCAAGTCATGTCATGTACCACCATGTCAACCACAACCCTGCAGCAATGCTAGCAAGCAGAACACCTCAAGAACAAGAGGCAAAGCATAAATTATGTATCAAATCAAAGCATGGCTAGCAAGCAGTAAACCCCCCAAGAATCATAGGCGAGTCATCGCGCTGCCCATTTCTGCCCGGCCGATTCCATCTCGTGTCTATATCGTCAAAGTACCTCGAGCAAAAAGTGAGGCACTCATCGACAACATATGCTTCTGCAATCGATCCTTCAGGCCTAGCTGTGTTCCGCACGGAGCGCTTACATGTAAGCAGCCTTCTTTCGACCGGGTACATCCAACCATAATGCACAGGGCCTCTAAGCATTGCCTCTTTTGGTAAATGGACACACAAATGGACCATCACGGTGAAGAAAGCAGGAGGAAAAATCTTCTCAAGCTTGCAAAGAATTATAGGGATTTCTTTTTCAAGTCTTTTCAGAACAGATAACTTAAGTGTCTTGCAGCACAGTTCTCTAAAAAAGTTTCCCAGCTCGGCAACAGCTTCATATATATCGTCATGCATCAATCCTCGCAACCCTGCCGGTAAAATTCTTTGGAGGAGAATGTGACAATCATGGGTCTTTAGCCCTTGAAGCTTGCATCCATCGGGTGAGATACACCTTTCTAGATTGGCCGCGTAGCCATCTGGAAACCTGACTGCTCTGATGAAATCACAAAAGGCGATCTTTTCTTCTTTGCTCATTGTGTACCAAGCATGTGGCATATGAAACTTGTCCTTAATAACTTCATCAGGCTGAAGGTGCAAATCTGGTCTTATACCCATATCTTCTAGGTCAAGCCTTGAGTTCACCGTGTCCTTGGACTTCCCTTCAATGTGCATGAATGTCCCAAGGAGATTTTCCGTGATATTTTTCTCGATATGCATTATATCGAGATTGTGCCTCAGCTTTAGATAAGGCCAGTATGGCAGG
Source organism: Poa pratensis (assembly GCA_947311845.1). Classification (NCBI taxonomy): domain Eukaryota; kingdom Viridiplantae; phylum Streptophyta; class Magnoliopsida; order Poales; family Poaceae; genus Poa; species Poa pratensis. The sequence goes on along the minus strand of CAMZMU010000033.1, from coordinate 43,851,292 downwards.
TCCCACAACCGGGCTTTTCGGTCCCAACATTGACCCTCCACACGCTTCCTCTTCTTCTCAAGCTTTCCTGGTCTTACATCTTTGACCTTTTCGAGTTGCTCCTCAAGCTCTTTTTTAGTGAATTCCTTTGGCTCGCCTCGGGTTTCAGCCTCACCATCAAACTCTTTGCTTCTTCGCCACTTATGGTTCATGGCAAGGAAACGGTGGTGCCCAATAAAACAAATCTTGTTACTTATTCTCCTTGAGCAGGGGTGTTTGTCACACCGCACACACGCTTGGTAACCCGCTGTGATCCTCCCCGACAGAGTGTGCAATGCCGGGAAATCGTGAATACACCATATGACCGCAGCACGTAGAAGAAACTTCTGGTTGGGGGTCAAGGCATCGGGCGTAAGCACACCATTCCAGAGCTCAAGCAGTTCTTCTACAAGTGGCTCCATGAAGACATCGAAATCCTTTCCTGGAGACTCCGGACCAGGGATAAGCAGCGCCATCATAAAGTTCGACTGGTCCATACATGCCCATGGTGGCATGTTGTACGGCACCACGAAAACAGGCCACATGCTATATGAGTTGCCCATGTTCCCAAACGGATTAAAGCCATCCGTGGCAAGGCCGAGTCTTATGTTTCTTGGATCTTGAGCAAATGTCTTATACTTAATGTCAAAGTCCTTCCATGCCTCTCCATCCGCTGGATGGCTCAGCTCATCGTCCACAGGTTGCCGCTTGAGCTTGTGCCATTTCATCTCCTCTGATGTTTCCTTCGAGAGAAACATCCGTTGTAGCCTTGGTTTCAACGGAAAATGCCTCAATACCTTCTCCGGTATCGACTTCTTCCATCAGCATCCTTCCACCTAGACGCATTGCATTTCGGGCAGTTGTTGTACTTGGCATAAGCCTTCCGATACAGCACACAGTTGTTTGGGCTGACATGTATAGAGACATATCCAAGCCCCAGCTTGCGGAGGAACATTGCTACCAGGGAACTGCAAGGTCAATAGGCTGAGTATTGCATTGAATGCAGCATTACTTATCCGGTAGAAAGACTTGACGTGGAGTAGCTTCACGGTGAAGGTAAATCTTGAGAATTTCCCGCCCTCAACAGTTGCGCGCTTTGCTTCCTCTAACACCTCGGCAAACATGGATTTCTGTCCATCAACATGATCTTCAGAGTTGTACAGATCCTTCAACAAGTCAGTTATCCTATCATCTTCAAACCCATCCTCTTCCTCCAAACCATCATCCCCTTGCAGAACATTTTCCATAAAAGCAATGCCATCATCACCACCAAGGTGTGGCTGTGCTTCAGCTTCGGCATGTCCAGGTTCTCCCTCCAATGCTTCTCCATGATGGATCCACCTATCGTAGGTGCTGGCCATTCCATGAATAAGCAAATGATCTTCAACTCTCCCTTGAGCTTGTTCTTGACGGTTCAAGCATTGAGAGCATGGGCAAAGAATGCGATCATCCTTGGCAAAATGGGCGCGAACACATTGCATAAATTCTTCAACACCTTTTATGTGTTCACCGGAAAGCTTTCGAACACCCTTTCTGATCCAATTTCTGTCCATCTACAAAAGACAACATAATGTCCCAACTTAGCAAAAATATCCTAAACCAAAGTTTGCAATAAAATGCACACATTTAGCTGCTGATTTTGTTCATCTGTTCTAAAAACAAAACAAAAACTTGCAATAAATTAAATAGGTACTAAAAACAAAACAAAAACTTGCAATCTGTTCTATATATCATTTCACAATAGAGATGAAGTAAACAGAATGTAAACTTTACATGATAAACTTAGCAACAATTCTAAGTGCACATACCCAAAATAAAAAGTGAGAAGCTTTACTGACAACATCAAGTGAGCAATTTCTGGACTTAAGACAGTAGCTAATTAAAATCACTAACTGCTAAATTAAATTCAGTAATAACTGCATTTAAGACAACAACATGTTCAAAGGACCAATTAAATTCACTAATAGCTCGCTCTAGTGCTTTTCTGCAGTTAGCTCGCGAGTCAAAGAAGAAGAAGGGAAGAAGAGGGGAGAGAGGAAGGGAGGAAGAAGGAAAGAAGAGGGGGTCATACCGTGGATGGCGGGCAGGGTGTCTCCGCTCCTGAGCCAGGCAGGATCTCGCCGCTGACGGGGGGAAGATCCTCACGGAGTGGGCACGTGGCCGAGGCGCTCCGCCGACGTCGATGCCGCCGCCCCAGCCCGTGAACGCCTCCCCCAACCCTCGCCGCTGGTGAACGCCCGGGAGATCCTCACGGCGGGGTCCGGCTGTCGTGGCCGAGGCGCTCCCGTCGACGTCGATGCCGCCGCCCCTGCCCCCTCACCGGCCCGAACTTCCCCGCCGGTGAACGCCGCCCCCAAAGCTCTATGCTGGTGAACGCCACCCCCAACCCCTCCGCCGTCGAACGCCGCCCCCAACCCCTCTCTGCTGAGCGCAGAGCAGAAACCAAATCAAATTACAGAGCCGCGTACCTGTTTTAACAGATAACAGATGAAAATAGAACTATAGATACGTTTGTTTCTGTATATTATCAACGTCACCTAACTAGCCCAGTGGTAGAGATGCTGTCTGCGTCGCGCACGGTCGTGGGTTCGAGCCCCCGCAGTGCTCTTTTTTGCGAAATAATAGACGCGCGCGTGACGGCCTCAACAGGGCTGTTGAGGCCAAACTGGGCAGTGGCCCGCCCAGCCCAGCCCAAAATGCTGAAGGATGCAGGCCAGCCCAAACGAGCATGTCCAGCTGAGCTCCGTCAGTGGCTGTTGGGGTGGGTGTGGGTCCCACATGTCAAGCGGTCTGGGCCCATGATGGGTCGACCGTGCGGGACCCACATGTCAGCGAGATCAAAATAATGTATGAGTAGTGACACGTAAGCGAAAATGACACATCAGCACCGACACGTAGGCGATACTGCTGAGAGAGTAGTGACACGTAAGCGAAAATGACACATCAGCACCGACACGTAGGCGATACTGCTGAGTTGACTGTCAACCCATGTGAATGACTAATTTAATTGGTCAGAAAAAAGGTCGTAGAGTAGTGCTATGTGAATTATGACCAATTGATGTATCGAGACTATGACTTTTCTAACAAGTTTGGTCGTTAAGCATTTGGGTTTACGCACTGCAAACCAGTGTATGACCAACTGGTTCAAATTGGTCATAGATCTATGACCAATTTTTTCAGGGTCACTATCAAAAAGTCACTAGTTAGCACATTTCTTGTAGTGTTGCGTCGGTCCGGAGACCATTGTGTTACTTGCTCGAGTTACCCGGAGACCACCCAACTGGTGATCCGGCGACTTGCTGGCGTATCAGAGACGCCGGTCCGGAGACCCCACGGTTGTCTTAGCTTCCTGGACCCGGATGTTCCTTGTTTGGTGACCCGTCAATCTGGCTGGCTCGTGCCGGTCCGGAGACCCTGAAGCTGCTTTACTCGCAGGATCCTGATGCTAGCCACTTAGCAATCCGGTACTTCTGAGGGGGTCCACTTGGTCCTGGCTGTATTGTGACGATGTGACCCGGGAGATCCCATTCTCCGTGGGCCACATCTCCGCAGATGAAGGTTTGATCCCAGCTAGCTGCAGCTTGCCCTTGACTGCTTTGTATCTGTGGGGGCGCCGGTAATGAGCAAGGTTCCGTGGATTCTTCAGTCTGAGTGGACGCATTGGCAAAGGTCCGGAAAGATCTTCCCTTTTGAGGAACCCCAGCTGTGGCACTCCTCTTGGCTTTCTTGGGATTCTTGTTGAGAGGGCAATCTCGGCTGATATGTCCTGGTTCTCCGCATGAATAGCAATCACCGTTCTTCTGGCGTATCTGGATGTCGTTGAACTGTCGGCAATCTTCCAGACTGTGCCGGTCAGATCTGTGGTACATGCACCACATTCCAGGCTGGCCATCTTTGCGCAGAGGAATCTGGAGCTCTTGGGGCACGTAGATGAGAGGATCTTCTTGCCGAGGCTCGCCTTTTGTGTCTGGGTCGAGGTTTTCCTCCTCCGGAAGCGGCACTGTGGTTGGCGCGTCGGAACAGAGTTCCTCCTTCGCTCCATGCGTCCATGGGGAAAGAGGGACATCAATGTTCGTGGCACCTTCCTCAGGTCTTCCCTTGCTGACCAGAGAGCTGACATAAGCGACTGGAGGGACGAAGTGGACTCCGAAGGCGCGATCTTTAGCGGCAGGTGCTGGCGAGGACTCGTCAAGAAAGAAACCGAGGCCGGGGTACCGCAAGAACTCAAAGGTTGCCTTTCCCTTTCTCTTCTTTGTCATCTTGGACGTCGGATTCGGTACCTCTCTTCGCGAGAGCCGAAACTAGCGCTGCTCCGAAGGCGCTGAGGGCTTTGGAGCAGATCTCGACACGGACTGAAAGCTCGACGCAGAACTTGGCGATGAACTTGACGATGAACTTGAGGTTGATGAAGAGGAAGACGAATCCAGCGCTTGCGCCCCCTACCTGGCGCGCCAGATGTCGTGTCTCGTTGCACGGACACCGGGAGTATAGGATACCCCCTTTTAGGTTCGGCACGGGGCGCGAAGGATGCTGAGAATCGTCTTCTTGGGCGGAGTCTAGATCAAGCTCTCCTCTCCACGATCAAAGCATGCAACCAAAGGGACACAAGGAGCTACCCAGGTTCAGGCCGCCCGAAGGCTAAAAGCCCTACTCCTGCATGTCTGGATTGATGGGTTCTTCATAGTGTGGCTTACAATGGAGCCTCCCGGATAGGGTACCCGGACGGGTTTTGGCTGGAGGTAGAAGAAGGACAGATCCTGACCCGGAGGAGATCACCTTCCTCTCTACCTTCGCAACCCTAGTCTAGTCTTGCTCTTGTTCTAGCTTGTCTTTGTCCTTGCTTCGACCCCTCCCTCCTCCGTGCCTTGGTCCTCCTTTTATAGGCTAAGGGGTTGCCACAGGGTCACGTGAGGGGCGTGAGGGACCTTCGGGGTGAAGGACCCTCCTCATCTAGTTTAGGGGGAGACGTGGCCTCTCCTCAGCCTAGCGTCTCCTTTGGGTTAGGTGGGAGCGTCCGCCTTGGGGTGGACAGGAGCTGACACCACCACGGGACGTGCTTCCCGCCCGCGCTGCCTTCGACTTGCTTCCCAAGTCTTCCGCGGTGAGGTGGAGTGCTTATCCACAGGGACGTGGGGAAGTACCCGAGAGGGAGCCTGGCCTCCTGCCGGGAACTCGAGCTCTCGGGTCCTTCCTGGCCTTCTTGCTTGATTCGGGGACCCGGAAGGTCCCCAGGACCGGAGTCCTTAGTCGATGTCGGCCATGCGTGTCTTGACGGTGAACTCGCCAGCTTGACTTGAGTCTTGGTCTTGTCCATCTTCATCTTGGGCCCACATGGGGTGGACCCACTTTGGCGGTACTAGGGGAACCCCATGTTCCACTGTTGCGACACAGTTGTTTGCCTGGATGGCAGGCATAACAACATATGCATTTTTTACCTGATCCTTGGGGATCCACAAATCTCTCAACTTTTTGTCACTCATGCTGCTAACAGGCACTCTTTCCTCTACTGATGTTCCTGTAACTGCTTTTCTTCTAAGAGCAAGAAAAGTTCTCTCAGGTTCTGGATCAAAAGGAGCTAGAGGTGAATCTTCAGATGACTGCATTCACCAATTCCACAAACTGCATAAAGGAGATCATGTTTCCTCTACACACAAGCACAAACAAGAATTTTATCAAGGGTTAGTGAACTAAATCCCCTAATAGCAGTTCTAGTTGCAGGATTACAGAGTAACAAGAACAACAGAACACAAGATCTAGTCAACAGTGCTAAATTTTCAGAGAAACATCACAGCCTAGTCTACTGTACTCTAAAGAACAATCAATATTTGATCCCCGACAACAGCGCCAATTTGATCAGATGCAGATATAGGGGGGTTTGTCATTCTCTCCACAGGGATCAAACTACTGCTGTACTTTATTTCCAGAAGCTAGGCCAAATTCGAAAGGTGACACTTTTACTGAAAGGAAAGGGTTTTAGCAAGATTTAAATAGAGCAAAGCATTGCAACATGAAAAAGAAAGGATCTTGCTTGTCAGGCAAGAGAACTAGCAAAGGGGGCTAAGGAAGATGTTTTAACACACAATCATGCACTGGATTTCAAACCAGGTCATAGATCAAACACCACAGGCATAAAACATGCAGGATTCAAAATAGCACTGAACTGTGTCACTCAATTCACTGTCACAACCAAATCAAGCAAGTTCTACACGCAGATGGATGATCTACTAGTTTCTAAGCAATTACAACAGATAATTGGAGAGATTAGCCTTGGCGTTCTTCACTGAAGCTTGTCGAAGCAGGGAAGCAAGAAGTAGACAGGGACAGATGTAGGGGAAGCAGACAGGGAAGATGCAGATCATGTGCTTCAGTTCACCAGGGCCTTGGTTCTCTTCTCCTCCTCATCTCTATGGTCTTCTTCTTCTTGTTGCTGTGTTCTTGCTGTTCTTGGTGTTTGGTGGAAAGTGTGTTGTGGTGGCCGATGATGGAAAAGTGGAGTGGATGGATGGGAGATGGATGAAGGATGGGTTGTGTGCTGTGGTGTTTGTCCTCCTTCTTTATAGCCTTTTTTCCCTTTTGGTGGTGAGGTCCTGCGAGTTGGTGGAGAGGGAAGCTTCCCCCCTTCTTCCACAGCTCACAGTGCACATGGGGCGTTTCACCTTTTCCCTTTTTGCCTTTTTGAGCCTTTGCTTCTTGCCCAAGTTGATCTCCTCTTTCTTGTTCAAACTTCCTCTTCTTATCTTCTCTTGGGTCACTTCCTGATAGCACTTGGGGTAACTTTCTGCTTTTTGCTGGGGTAACTCTTCTACTGGCTCTGGGCTAACTCTCTGCTTTTTGCTGGGGTAACTCTCTACTTGCACTTGGGTCTCTTTTCTGCTAGTGTTGGAGAAGAATGTGCCTTGGCGCACTGTCCTGCAAAATACACTCAATGCTGTGAAATGCAGCTAAAAACCTTTACTGTTTATCTGAATGTGATCAAGATTTAGGGTTTTAGGGTTTATAATAGTGTGCATAATTCAGAGTGATCAAAAGGCTTAAACGTATGGTGGAAAATATTATGAGAGCAAAAATAACCAGCGAGCAAATTATTAGGAAAAGCTATTAAAACGGTTGTAATTAATGTAGGAAAATAGGACCGGGGTTCACAGTTCACTAGTGGTGTCTCTCCAAAAGATAAACGTGTTGGTGAACAAATTACAGCGGGACAATTGACAAACATGGGCGCAACACAATACTATCATGACACAAGGTTCACTGTTTCATTTAATATGGACATTACGTCAAAATACATAGACCGTTATCCAACTGCACGTTATCCAACTGCATCTATGACTAATAATCCACCCTGGGATCGCTCTCCAGCATGTCACCTGAAAGTATTAAGTTGCAAGCAACAGATAATTGCAATAAGCATGGTGCGTAATGTAAGCAATGAGTACAACATAAAGCAATAAACACCGCTGTTTTATCCCTATTAGCAACAACACATCTCAAATTCTAATCATTTTGTCAACTCGAGCTCAAACAAGAGAGGCATGAACCCACTATCTAGCATAAATACTCCCTCTACTGACACAAGTAATTACTTCGGCCAAAGCATACACAAGCATCAGAGAGCATGCAAGATCATAAATAAAACATATCATAGATAAACTGAACCATAATGTCAAGACTCCATAATTTATCGGATCCCGCAAACACAACACATAGTATTACATAAAGATGATCTCAATCATGTAGGCAGCTCATAAGACTTAAACAATGGTGCACAAAGGAGAAGAAACAACCATCTAGCTACTGCCATGGACCCGTAGTTCCGTGATGACTACTCACGCATCACTCCGGAGACAGGCATGGTGGTGTAGATGCCTCCGGTGACGATCTCCCCCTCCGGCAGGGTGCCGGGAAGAGCAGCAGAACCCTCCCGATCTAGGGTTGGCGACGGCGGCGGCCTCGGATGTTTTCTGGAAAATATGATCGGGTATCGAGAGTTTCTGGGACGAAGACAATTTATAGGCGAAAGGGCGACTCGAGGAGGTCTCGAAGTCCCCCAGGTGGGGCCCAGGCACGACCCGCCTGGGGGTCGTCTGGCCCCTGTGGGGTCCCCCTGCAGGCGTTCTCCTGGCGCAGTCTTTGTTTCCATGCAAAAATAATTCAGGTAAATTGGAAACTTATTCCGAGAAAATTCTCCGACTAGCTTTTCTGAAACAAAATGACAGCACAAATAGGAACTGGCACTGGACATCTTGTTAATAGGTTAGTTCCATAAAAATGTGCCAAAATGATATAAAAGCATGTAGCAATGATATATAATATGCATGGAACAACCAAAAATTATAGATACGTTTGAGACGTATCAACGTCCAACTGAGCATCTTCGATCTAATTTTAAGGTGTTGATGGAAAAGAAGAAGCTAACCGCGGATCGAGATGCTCGAGCAATTGATATTTATCGCATCGTATTATGTGTTTGCATGAACTATGTGTTCACAATCCTTTACGTACTTTCATATATGTCGGCTTGACTTAAATTGATTTGCCAAGTACTAACCATGTTTCGTAATTTTAGTAGGAGTTTTAGTTCAAATTAATTATGGAATGGAGATAGTAGCTTTCTATCATTTTCATCTATGACGCAGTCAATATGTTAAAATTGTAAGAAAAGATAGGCCAAACCAAATGGAGAGAAGTGCATATTACAACCCTAAACTTACCCTCAAGTTTAAGTTACAACCCAGAACTTCAAAAGCGGTTAGGAAACACACCTCAACTCCTAAAACCACTAAATTTGAGCCCCGAGATAATTGGAAGGTCGTTTTATTGTGACATGACATCCTAATCAGCAATCAATTAAAAAACTACCGGTCCCATATCCTACACCAACGCCGACGACGTTGTGTTTTTGTGCTCATCCATTGGATCAAGCTTCCGAACCTCGACGCCCTGCCTCTTTTTCCACTGACCTAGCTGCTCTCCTCGTCGCCATTGCCGACCTTGGCATCGTTGATCCGGTTTCAGTCCTCTCTGTGTCGAGCTGTAGAGAAAATAGAGTGAGGCCACGCGCACCCCATTACCCCTTTCTCCCTTTCTCATCTCGCCCTGGGTATGAACCGATGTGTCCACCATCGTGGCCATGGGTGCTAGTGCTGGGTGTGCTTCTATCGTGTGTGCTGATCCATCTCCTAAGAGCATCTCCACTCGTGGCGCCACGTGATTCCATCTAAAATCTCTTAACCTGATCGATTATTTGTGCCACGTGTACCACTATTGCTAATGCGTCACTGACTCCGACGATGACCGAGTCAAAACCAGCGCCCGGGGGTGCATATTTTGAAGGGTATTTCCTAACCGGTTTTAGGGTTAACTTGAATTTCAGGGTTGTAATATCGGATATGTGCCGGACGCATTAGATTAAAAAAAACGGACGCATATTAATATGTCGGGGTTGGTTGCCTAAACATCGAAATCGCCGAGAAACGTAAAAGAAGAGTGTTTTCGGGCCGAGAAGCGAAGAGTGTTTTCGGGCCGAGAAGCTGAAACAAGGCGAGGTTTTCCAAACTGAAGTCCCCACCCCCCGCCCCACCTCCACACACACAAACCAAGTTCTCGAATCGGACGTGAGATCCACCAGATTCGCTCCCTCATCCCTCGGCCCGATTCCATCCCGGGGTTAGGGTTTCGCCGTCGCTCTAGGCGGGCCGGCGGAGATGGCAGGGAAGGGAGCCAAGGCGACGTCCGCCAAGGCGGCGGAGAAGGAAAAGGGGAAGAAAGCCCCCGCCTCCCGCTCGTCGCGCGCAGGTCCCCAGGTCAGCTCGACTGCTCTGCTCTTAGGCATCGTACCTGGGTTATAGATTTGGTTTAGATGTGTTCTGATGTGCATTTTGGTGGTTCTGAAGGGCACGTTAGATTCAATTGATGATGTTTGTTAGAATTTTCGTTGTGAAAGTAATTGTAATGCTATGGTTCGGTGTTAGAAATTCGACAACTTATGGCGTTCTTACAAAACTATACTAGATCTGGAGAAGCGCACGGTCTATCTAGTCGCGTTCTGCGGATGAAGTGGTGCTAAAAGGTTTCATTTCTTCGTTCACAAATTGTGATTCTTGGGAGGCTTTATTGTGATGTGCCGTTCAAATACCTGCTGTCACTAGGGATGCAAGCGGCGGCTCGGTAAAGCCGGCTTCTACTTCTGCAGCGGTCCAATATTTTGCTAGCGGAGATGGATGCCTCTAGTAAATTTTGTACTAATCCACCGCGTTTTGCGGGCCTAGCGGGTATACGTTTGCATCTCTAGTTGTCACTCTCGTGGCCTCCACTTTACCTGTTCACTGCGGCATATGGAATCTCCATTAGTGGATCATCATATAGGATAGCTCAAACGTTTGTTCACCTCTATTTGCTTGAAATGAAAGCAGATTAAATAAATTTGGGATCACCTCGCTTTCAGTTTATGATTCATATGATTTTGTATGCAACACTAGAAGATTCTCACACATTTGATAGTATGATCCATATGGCTTTAATTTAACAAGATTGTCTATTTACCACAAATTATTACTCATTTTAGACATGTTCTTCCGTAATGGATATTGTTGATGGAAAATAACATGGTGCTATATAGGGGGAGCCAGTTCCAAAGAAAGATGTTTATCAATTATTTGCTGAGAAGGTTAGGGATAACAAGCAACTGGAATCGAGATGGGCTATCATGCAAGAAACTCGTGTTGAGTATTTTCGTGGAAAAGATTTTACCACCTTCATCAAGACTCATCCAGAAGTTGGGGAATTATTAGGGCCGGATGAATATATGGAAGCTGAAGACATTGTTAACACTTTGCTGAGCAAGAACCTTGTAATAAGGTGTGACAGAGTTTGGAAAACTGTGAGACCAGGAAAGAAAAAGTTATCATCGTGGCCTGCTCATTTGGAGATACACCAGGTAGGTCTGTGCTGCTCAGGAAGAATGTTTTATGGTATAACCTATAAATTTGTCCTTTCTAATGGGCATGGTTTATGATTAATATTGCCGTCGGTCTGCATAATGTAGCGTAGAATTGACGTTTCCAGTGCCTGACTATTCCCAAAGTCGTTCTAACCCTTACTAAAAAATAACTGTATATATGCCGGTCACATTTTTGTCATCATTCTATGTAAAGAGAATGATTTGTAGGAATTGTCTCTTCCATTGATGCATAATCATTGTATCAGCTTGAGGTGAAACAATACAAGTCTTAACCTTAAGATTTGCTATGTTTCTGCTTTTTTAACCTATGTGTTATGTTCCTCTGTATTATTTGCCATTTACGGTAGCAACTACATCCCTTATTCTCTTTGGCTGGTTTATTCTTCTATTGAACTAAGATTTATTTGTACTTGCAGGAACAAATATTCACCGAAAATGATGGTTTTTATGCTTGGATGTTTCTCAAAAGACGTACCTTGTGGCAGACAATTCTTTCATTTGTTTGGCCTCTTTTTGCATTGGCAGTGTGCTTATTTCCAGTTTACCCATACCAATGCAAGATTGTGGTACTGTACTCATGTGCTGGAGCTTTACTGTTCATCGTATCCCTGCTTTTATGTAAGATTCCATTCCTGAGTCTATCTCACACAGCAATATTTTTACTCTGTTTAGTGTTAGTTAACCCTTGCATTCTGAGTTGCATATATTGCTCTTATGCATTAAAATCGCAGATTCTGTATGTTTCATGTATGAAAGTTATGCCATCGTTTAGTATTTTTGTAAAGGCAAAGACTTGTATATCACTTTTATAGATTACATTACAATTTGAGTATCTGCTATTAGTTTTGCATGCTGCTTGCGCAGTTGTAAGCATGTCGATAGTAGCATCGTTGATAGTAGAACTAACAGTCCATATGAGCAGTCTCTGCTGCACTTATATTGGCATGGATGATCCTGAACTGCAAAGTCGACATCCCCAATAATATGCCCCTTGACGATGACATTGTTGTTCTGTTTTGGCAAAAGAATGTAGATTATTAGCTGACAACTGTTCACCTACCACTTGTATTTCAGTTCCTATTGAATGGTAATTTTCCCCCCTGTTTTAACTTTTAAGTTAACAAAACACTGAGACACAGCAGCCAAAAACAGCTAAATATGGTTATTTTTGTTTTTTAAAAGAACTTCCCTACGAGGTATTACATTCGTGGAAATTGTTAGGTGGGAATATGAAATGAATTAGTAAGGGTACTTAAACGGTTAACCCTCTTGTTTGGTTTTTATTAGGCTTGTAAACTGGTAGGCAGTTTGGGGGTGTAACTCCAAACTATCTTTTCACTCCTTACTAGTCTTGTCGCTGTAAGGTATGGCTGCTTTTATTGCCACACTGTTTTATGTAGCATGATTTTCCCACAAACGACTTGCATTCCTTTGTTAGATGCAAACTTGGCAATGATGATATCTTGCTTTACATGTTCAATGGAATTACAGTAAGAGCTGCCATATTTGGCTTTCTATGGGTTCTTCTTGGAAAGCGTGTGTGGTTCTTCCCCAATATAAACGCAGAGGAGACCACATTTAGAGAACTCCTTCGCTTTTGGCCTGAGAAGGACGATGGAGAGCGACCAAAGTGGACATCAAGGCTTTTCTATGCTACTACTGCTGTATTGGTGATATTGCTGCTTAGACACCATGCTCCAGATGAAGCAGCTAGGGCCAGGTAAATATTTTCATACGATGCATTTTCAAATCTCAGTGCTCTCAGTGTCTCTTGAGAGATACACTCCGTCATAGAAGTGTTGTGTCAAGCATTACTCATCATTCAGCAAAATATTCGAGACACCTGCCTTCCATTTGTTTTTGCACATAGTTACTTCTGAAGGTAGCTCCTATGCCACTCTAATTCCGACTGTCTACAATTAGTCTTTGGCGTTTCACTGGATTTGCTTACTAGAAGCTGAGTCCATCCTACCTTGGAAGTGATGGACAGGAAATTTGTTTAGCTGGTTAACTCTATCTAACGTGTATATACCAGAGAATACTTTTGTCTGCCACTTTTATGTTGTGCTTATAGGATGTGTGCAAAACTGCATATTTCCTGTCCCTGTCAAGTGGGAAAACTATTTGTTAGGTGAGGTTTCTTGATGCAAATGGCTGCCTATCAAGGCAAGGGTTGGGGGTTTATCGAGAGCATATCTAGTGATACAAGGACTTTGCATGCTACCTGATTCCACGGTAATCTGAGCCACCCAATTTGAAACAAGGGACAGGATTAAATATAGCTCATATTCTGCCACCAACCACGTGTCTGGCCTGAGCATATGTCAATATATTTGCCAGGGAGGGTAATGAATTGCATGAAATTCAGTTTGCAGGTTTTGTATTAGTTCTGTAACCTATTTTATTTTCCTATCTTCAGGTACCAAAAGAAGGTTTCTAATATAATTGATGATGTCCTTGAGTGGTCTCCGAAGTTGGCTCTTTCTGGGATGATGGACAAACACCCTGAGGATAATGCAACAGAGACAGACACTTACACCAGCCATGCCCCTCCGAGTACCGAAGGGAAAACTGCAGATGCAGCCGAGGATGTGGATGCAGATGAAACCCAGGATAGTGATGTGGATGCAGATGGAACCCAGGATAGAGATGAGCATGCTGATGACATGAGAACAAGATCTAGTGAAGCATGAGTTATACTTCTAAAACTCCATAAGCTGTAATACCTTTCGGGACTACTTCCTGGGGTTTTTATCTGCAGAATTATACAGATATAGGTTACTGAGAAATTCAGGGTACTCATGTTTTGACCATGTGTTTCATTCGTATATTGCGACCGACCGGCTGTCCTATCAAGGCAGGGTTGTCAATTCCTAAAGCACGTTTTTCATAGCATGGGGTTTGTTTTTCAAATGCTTGCTATTTCGCAAGTCAATTTATAGTAGCGGAGGTACTGCATGTTTTTTTTGGAAATTTAAAAAAGGTAGAAAATTTCGGAATCTTTTTTACGCTCAAAGATGATCAAGTATTTTACTTATGTAAAATTATTAGGCAGGAAATGATCCTCATTGACTTCTGGGCAAAAAAGAGAAATCTATGACAAATATAACGTAACGTCTGTACAGTGGTTTATAGGCAAATCTTTGATCCAGGGTGCAATAAGTGCCAAAACGTCTTGTGCTCGAGTTTCAGATTTTCTGACCTATTTTGAATTTCTATTTTTTTAACATATCGTTGCAATAGTGCCAAGATTGTCCAATGTATTTTCGTATGGAAGTTCTATTTTATTTACCTAACTGTTTTTAGCAAGCCACTCAGGACAAAAATCCACAAACCAATAGAATCCCAAGAAAGAGATTGGCGAGCTCGGTAAAATCTTGGGTGATCGTGACTAGAATTCCGTGGAGAATACCGACTACGCTAGAATCCACACACACCAAGAGAGATTAAGAACAGGTAGGTGTCTTGGATACAAGACGGGGTTCTATTGAGAGAGATCTTGGAGAAATCCACAAGGGTATCATCGAAGCTCATGCTAGGAGAAATCTACAAGGAGATCATATGAGCTCATGCTATAGTGTTTCAGATTCATTCTAGCCCCCAAACTGAGAAGGGGTCATATTTGTAGTCATAGCCACAAAAGGGTAAGTGTTAGGGGAATACAAGGGTCTCAGCCCGAATCTGCACACAAGCAGACGGTAGTACTGGATAGGCGAGCGGTAGTACCGCACCTGGAACAGGGTCCGTAGTACCGGCCAACCTATATATGATGTAGTACCGGTGATCATCATAAGTCCAATTTATTCTAATTCTAAATCTGAGGTAATTTCAGGGTGGTGCCGTTCTAGTATCGCAGGGGATGCAGAAGGGTTCGGGCGCCACACAGTAGTGGTGGCCGGTAGTACTGGTCCTGGAGGTTGCCTGTCACATCTTAGGTGGTAGTACCACATGTTAGGGCCGGTAGGACTGCTCTTGCAGCTTCGTCTCCTTTTCTTTCTTCTCATCTTCTTGTTCGACTTCCATCACCTCTTGGAATTGATGACGAGCAGTGGCTAAGTATACATAGGACATCAACTTGAGGTAGCGAGTTATCCATCGGTACATAAAAATTATGGGAGGGCATGAGAGAGTTCACCTTACCTTGTATTGCTTTAACTTGTGCTCGCGTCATTGGACCAATGTGTGTATCTTGAGTGACGGTGTTGGAAGGCTGGCCGTATCATCTCCCCCTTGGGAAAGAGGTGTCCTCGACTCGTGATCTTCCTCATCACGTGCACCTCCATGGACCAGAGACATTGAATGTGTCATGTACCAAGTACTTGGACGATGGTATGTCGATCTTGTATGCATTGTTGTTGATGCACTTGATGACTTTGAAAGGTCCATCACCTCTTCGCGAAAGCTTGGACTTGCGCTCTTCTAGAAAGTGGTCTTTGCAAAGATGTAACCAAACAAGGTCTCTTGCTTGGAATACCATTGGTTCTTGAGTTGTTTACCTTGGCGGTATGATGTGTAGTGTGCTTCTCAAGTGTTACCCTTATCGATATATGTATCTTCTTCATAAAATCGGTGCATTTTTTGAGGTTCATGTTCACATGCTCATGTAGTGGGACTAGTAGTATAGATCAAGCGCAGTGTAGGGGGTGAAACCATGGACGACCTCGAATGGGCTCTTCTTGGCTGTACGCGATTATAGGCGAACTTGGTGTGCCGGATGCACTCCTATCAATTCTCTAAGTTAGGTTGATTAGCACCTCTAGTAGTGTGGACTGTGGAAAGTCTTATATTTACGACTTTGGTTTGACCATCTGTCTGATGATGCTATGCGGTGAAGAAAGTAGCTTGACTCTGAGCTTGGCCATCAATGTCTTCTAAAAGTAGCTAACAAACTTGACATCCCGATCCGTGATGATTTTCTTGGATACTCCATGCAAGCGAAGGATTTTTCCCAAATAATAAAGTAGCAACATGTGAAGGAGAGCAGCGTTTTGGCTCCCGGGCTCATATGCTCCCGTTATTTTCGACAAAATTTAGCAAATTGAAAACTCATCAAAAAATTCCGAAAAAAATCATGCATGTACCTGACCATGTTGCGCACCACCATGATTTTTTTCGCGCCGAAATGACATCGTACGCGCCCTGTACAAAAATGACAAATTTCGTGTCAGAAAATTCAAATTTTGAATCTCAAATCTGACACGAAATTTGTCATTTTTGTACAGGGCGCATACGATGTCATTTCGGCGCGAAAACAATCATGGTGGTGCGCAACATGGTCAGGTACATGCATGATTTTTTGCGGAATTTTTTGATGAGTTTGCAATTTGCTAAATTTTGTCGAAAATAACGGGAGCATATGAGCCCGAGCTCCAAAGCGAATTTGTACATGTGAAGCATTCACCTTGTTACAAGAAATAACGTGTGCCTTTTTTGAGAAATGATCAACAACAACAAATATGGAATCGTTATTTGTTTTTGTGCGAAGTAAGCCTAAGACAAAAGCCCATACTTATGTCGGTCCAAGGTGCGTATGAAATTGTTAATGGGATGTATAAATCACAACGATTGGATTTTGACTTAGCTTTGAGATATGTCGAGTATCGACGTACTAGGCGTTTCATGTCTCGCTTCATTCTTGGCCAATACATGCCACATAAGTAAAAGAAAATAATGTGAAAGCTAATTAATAAGGAGAGAAACAAATTAGATAACACAGGTAGTTACCATCTTCCAAGAGAGGATGACTATATAAGCCAATAAATAAGAAAATCTATGTACTCTCTTTAAATTATTTTACACCTAAAAATAGAGCTAATAACGCTGAACATACAACAACTTGTGGTTCATGCAATTTCAAACAAGAACTTGAAAATTGGGCTGAACCGGTACACTAAGGGCGTGTTTGGTAGCCCGCGTGCGCTGAGAAAATCTCCACCCACCCAACTTTTTCGTGTTTGTTAGCCTGTGCCGTGCGTCTCGGCCCCTGCCCACCTCGCCCCGATATGCGTCTCAGCCCTGCCCGAGAGAGAAGCTCGATTCGAGCTTCTCAACTCAGCCGGGTCGACCTCATACGGAAATTCCCACGCCTGGGCCCACCCGAGCTCTGCGCTGCCCAGCCCCGGCTGAAATCGCCAATCATTTTCCCCCCGCGTCTCTCCTCTCTCTTTGGCTCGCTCTCATCGCCCAACCCAGCGCCGCCGGCCCCGCCGCCGCGCGCCGCCCCTCAGCCACCGCGTGGGAGCCCGTCCTCGCGTCCTCCACCCACTGATCGCCGACCGCCGCCGACCTCCAACGCGTCGAGCTCGTCGAGCTCGTCCTCCACCCACGTCACTGCTCGTGCCCGTCGCCAGCAGCGATGCCAGCGTCCGCGCCGCCGCCACCCATCGCCTGGCGTCGCCGCACTGCCCCAGCGCCGCACAGAACCCTCCTCCGTCGTCCAGTGCGCTGCCTGGCGCCGCCGCACAGCTCGCTGCCACCCGCGTCGTGGAATAGGAGACATCACCCTCCGCCACCCAGCGCGCTGCCGCCCGCGCCTGCCGCCTCCGAGCGTGCAATAGGAGGGCGCGGCCTTCCGGCGGAGATTCCTCTCGCCGCCGGCGGCTCTTCTCGCCGGCGATGCCGCCTCCTCTCGCCGGTGGTGGCGCCGAAGACATAGCCCAGGACCTGATTGCGTTTTACGTTTTCTGTCTAGGGACCTGATCGCTTTTTCCAGGGACCTGATCGCTTTTTATAAAAGTATAGCATGGCCCAGATCATGCAAGCTACCAAACACGGTTTCAACTCAGCACAGCTCGGCTTATACAACCTACCAAACAACCACGGTGAAACAAATTTGTACGTGGTGACCATGGCTAGACTGGGCATGTATGGGTTGAGATGGAGCATACGGGCTACCAAACACACCCTAACTTACCATCATATGGGTGCAAAACTAGTCCAAATTGTCCAGGAGATAACAGGTGACTTTGTTATTTTCGTGGAAAGCCCCCTATCTATTTTTATCTAACCGTTGTGACCTTCACCTTTCTTCTCCCAAATCCTCCGGGACAGCCGGCACGGCGGAAGTGGCGCAGAAGCTGGAGTAGCTCGAGATGGCCGTGGGTGGGGATGGGTGGCGCCACCCTGGACGATGCCTTCACCACCCACCTGGCCACGGACACCGTGCAGTACAAGCCCTCCGGCCTCTCCTCCTAGATCGAGAGCATGCTCTCCGAGCTCTACGCGTCGTCGCCGCCGGTCACAAGGCTTGTTCCACCATCACGGGAAGTGGTTTCTTCAATATCTCACCGCTCTAGGTCAATTTTTCGAGCAGCATGTAATCACCACACTGGTTGTGGCGCCGAGCCGCCGACCGACCTGTCCAAAGACTCGGCCTGGAAAACCAAACGGATCTGCACTGGCCGTGGCAGCGCATCGTCGTCCGCGTCGGGAGCTCCGTGGTGCAGGCTGCTCCACCGGAGGTGCCAGCGCATCGTTGTCGTCCGCTCCGGGAGCTCAGTGGCGCAGGCTGCTCCACCGGCGGTCGCGGAGGCCATTGTGCCCACTGTCGGTCGTGCTGGTACCTGGTGCACGCGCTGCTGGGCTGTATAGGCATTTTCAGTGATTGCTGGTTTGACACTGACAAATATTACGCTCATCAGGTGAGGCTTCAAGTTGTTTCTTGTTCAATCAAATTCTTATGGAGTATGATTAATTAACACTTCATCGAAATGCCCATCTCCAACTAAACTCAGATTCTATTGGACCAATGTGCATGCCTGATGCGTGTTGCACCAATTTCCGTTTTTCTCTGCACCTGCTCTGAAACTGAGTGATTGACAAGGGGCTTGCTTAATCGCTTAATCTCACTTTCGTTTGCTTGGCTTCGCGGTAGAAATTCTGCATCAAAGCGCTTGAGCAGGTGCCAATCAGCTCGGAGGCGGAGAGGCCGCGTTCACGCAGGATGTTGTCGAGCGTGGGTAGAGCCGACGCCCGTGGAGGACCATGCCGTAGGCTCACTACTGCATGGCTGCGCCGTGCACGCCATCGCCGGCCACCACCGGGCCGGCGCCGCGGCACGTACTAGTGCATCCTGACGTCCTCCGTGGAGCACGATCCGAAGTCCGGACACCGCATACCGGGAGACACCTCTGCCTCGCGCCGTTCAGCATGGACTGCCCCCAGACCCCAGTTACCCAGCTAAAAGTCCCCAGAATCAGTGGGGTTGACGGGCAGGGTGCCGCGCGGATGGCCGCCCACGCCGGCCGCGGCAAGCAGGATGACGGCTCCAAGCCTGAACACGCCGCTCGATGCAGAGAAGAGGTGAAGGTCACAACCGCTAGATAAAAAATAGATAGGGGTTTTCTGCGAAAATAACAACGCCACGTGTTATCACCTAGATGATTTGGACTAGTTTTGCACCCACATCACATGGTAAGTTATGGCGTGTTTGGTAGGCTGGTCCAACCCAGATATTCCCACCTCACCCGTTTTTAGGTGTTTAGTAGGTCGCATTAGGTGCTTGGGCCATGCCCACCTCATACCGAAACATGCTCTAAGCCATGCCCAGTTGAGAAGCTCAGATCGAGCTTCGCAAGCGAGCCCTGCCCACCTCGTACCGAAAAATCCCCGCGTGTGGGCCCCGCGCGTCGCGCCCGGCAGCCCACTCCTAAGCCCCGAGCAGTTTCCCTCGTCTCTCTCCTTTCTGCTCGCCCCGTGCAAATCGCCACCGCGCCGCCACAACCCCAGGCCCGCGCCGCCGCCGGCCTACGCTCCCTGGCGCTCAGTGCAGCCGCCAGCCGGCGCCTAGCGCGGCCGTTCAGAGCCGCCTCCCAGCGCACAACACCCCGCGCCGCCTCCAAACCTCCGACCAGAGCCGCCACCTCGCGCCCTCCTTGTCTCCGACCAGCGCTACCACCTAGGACCGCCGCCTAGCGCTTCGCGCCGTCACCTAGAGTCCCCCTGCCCGCCATGAATCCCTTGATGGGTGGTCGCCATGGTCTACAGACTTGATTGCTTTTTTCGTATCTATTCAGGGTCCTTTTTGTAAGATATTGGACCTATTTGTGATTTCAGCATGTCCCTGCTCATACAGGCCACCAAACAACATCTGTCCTCAACATGGCTAAATACATACGGTTTACCAAACACACTACAAAATCTCAACAGAGCTATATAGGGTCAGCCTGTATCAAGTGCTAAAGCCATGTCGAAGTCACACAGGCTACCAAACACACCCTTAGTGTACCAGTTCACCCCAGTGTTCCTATGTACGGAGTATAAAGCTTCCAATGCAAGCAGATTTCACCACGCCTCAAGCAGACTAAAAAAAAATACCGTCTATACTTGTATACCTACAATCCTGTCAATCATTGGTCATCAGCAACTGAACCATCCCCAACACTATTAGAGACATCTAGGGGGCCAATGGAAGAACATCTGCTTGAACTGGTGTCTTCAGTAAGAGTACTACCATTAATTTGCTTTATGCATTGCTTCTTCCGTTTCAATTCAGAAGAGGAATCCTGCGATAATGAGAAGTACCCTTTAGAAAACTCTGTGGTTTTGCTCTTTTATCCAATTTGCACAATAAAGTGCTAAAAAGAACAAAGAATGCATTTTGTCAATATTTTCTGTAGAATTAAACAGAGGAATAAAACCGCTACAGAAAATTCACTAGTCGTATATGGTGAAACTGAGTAATGGATGACACTTACCTTGTTAGTAAGATCTGAATCTGAAGGAGCTGAGGAACCAGGGATTTTTAGTTCCAAGTCAGTTGCAACATAACCAAAACAATGATTTCTCCCTCCAGAGCTTGCATGATGCAGCGTAGATGACTTGCTTCTACATTCTTGTGCGGAGAGCGAGACCGACTACTACTTGAATGCGGAACTGGGGTACTATAATGGTTAGATGGTTGATCACTAGGAGGATGACAAGGTTGACTGTATGCCATGTATGCAGTACATGGATTGCCGATGGCTCCTAAAGTTTGATTTCTGAAGAAGGGATATGCCTGAAGTTGTGGATGCATAGTTACAGCACCAGTGGGTATAGGAACTGGGACTGGAAAGGTAAATGATGGACGTGGCCCAGTGAGAACAGAAGGCTCCATTGCAGCCCATGGGTACAACATTTGAATACGTTGCTGATACTGGTTGTTCAAACCATCAACATCGGACTTCAGCAAAGCTTTCTCATCTCGAAGCTCATTTTTTTCTTGAATCAACTACAAAAACCAGAAAAAAACAGCAAGTAAGATGTTGAACATTTCTGTAGCTGATTTGCTTCTTCGATTAATATCGTGAGGCTACCTCACGTTCTTCTTCAGAGAGAGAAGAGTATTCAGCTTTAAGCTTGTTTACTTGAGAAGTCAAATCCTTGAGCATCTGGACTGTATCACCAAGAATAGTAGACTTATCGTTCCTTGGCCGATCCGGGTCTGCACATTTGAACATGCACCACACATGAGATCATGTGAAAACACAGCGCAAAGTCTACAACTCCTACAAACACACACAAAGTAACCAAAAACAAACACAAACACACAGAAATTAACAAAACTAACACACATGAGATCACAGAAATAAAAAAAATGATGAATTTACTGTACTGAAAATTTTCCTTTTCATTCCAGTTCATCGTAGTTCGGCGGGGGAACTGGAATGAAGTTCATCGTAGTTCGGCAGGGCATTGTATGGTGGCCGCCATGGTCATTACTATATCAAGTCCAAGTAACATGCATGTTGATCCACATTCCGTATATGGCCAAGACTTGGCATGAAAAGGTGAATCTTCTCCTTATGAATGTTCATCTAATCATATTAAGTATGGTACACTACTTGCCACTTCTAACATTTGTATCTTCAAGTTTGACAAGCTAAGAAATGACATAGAAGCAAGGAAGAAAGCATGGACTCGAGAGAGACAACAAACCAACCCATGAGAAGCTACAAGGTATTTGCGAGAGTGTTTTAAGATGGACAAGTCCAAGTCAGAGATGAGCCTCAAAGACTCTGACACAATTGTGGAACCTCAGAGAATTTGGCACCTATGACATAACGAAGTACATATGCGAATGCCAACAACTCCAGGAATCACACGCCCAAGCTGAAGACCAACTCGGATCTCCGGGATGCAAATCTCACAAGAAATAGACATGGACTGAAGGCAATCCAGAAGATCAGCTCGGAACCTCTGAGTTTCAAACCCGTCACCACCAATACACCAAACTAGCTGTAGATCGCTAAATCTCTTGTCGACGCCGAGAATTATGTACTAGAGGGTGCTTTCGTCAAGCTTGACATGGGAAATACTAGGAGGGCGACCAGAGTTGACATGGGAGGAGGCGGTAAAAAGGGACATGAGGAATTGGAATGTACCTAGAGATTTGGCTCTTCATAGGACTGCATGGAAATTAGCAATCCATGTGCGAAAAGCTTAGTTTACCCGTACTTTGTTTGCTTTTTTCTCTCTTTCTCTTTTTGGTTTCCGTACGTTTTTGTTGGGTTTCATATCTAGCCTACCCCAACTTGCTTGGGACAAAAGCCTTAGATGTTGTTGTTGGTTTGGTAAAGCTGCTGAGTATAGGAAGTTGAAACCTTCAGAAAATCAAGCCAGAGTAGCAGAGAATCTGCCTGCGTAAGGGAAACTTAGACCACATGCTTCTAAGTGGGTTTCGGCCCACCTAAATTATATGGTTAAGGGTAGGGCTATATATACCCCTCCCCTACCTCCCATTAGGGTAAGACTTGAAAATATTACACATTATCTTAGCTTACTCCTTCTCCAAGACCAAGGCATCCCTTGCGGAGAAGACCTTTGTTCTCATCTTTGCCTTGTGGATTTGTGAGAATCAAGCGCTTGGTTGAGTGAATAATATGGTTCATTGCTCAACCTGTCTCGACTAGAAAAGCCTGCATTAGCTTTTCTCAGTTAGACGGGATGACGTGATACAAGTAACCAATCACTCCTTAAAATTACCTAACCAAATTCAGTCCACCCAATTGACCTAACAGATCAATAAGACCCAGAACTTGACTTCACTAGACTGACCTAAGTCAAATAATCTTCATCCAGAGGCAAATCATCCTCCGCTGCCACATGGGCTGACTCAGGTTGATTTGTTGCCGAGTTATATTTCATGACCCACAGCTATACATGTGGCCCACATATAATAACTAATTCTTCCATCTTAATAGCATAGAAAATACAAAACGGCGTCCGTAGAGAATTACAGAGGGTAAGGATCAAGCTGTATACTACATATTCTTTATCATCATGGAGCCCAAAATGCCATGTTGTTAGTTAATTTCGATGAATTAACTACATATTTTTTATCATCATTGCATAAGAATCAGGCTGCATACTAGTTTCAAAGAACAACCTTTCTTAGCTGCTTATGTAAACATGTGGCTAAGTATTGGGGTTAAAAATCACGAGCACCGGCAGATAAAACTCAGAAGGAATTGCAATTTTCCACTTTATTTAGAGTTTAAAACATGTTCCTTTTTCAATGGGAATTGCGACTTGCCACTTAATATATAGGACCCACAGAAGCAGCCAGAGCAAAGAAAATGACTCAGTGGGCTACAAGTAGCAACTATGAAGTTCTCTGCATGAGAAAGGAGCTGCATCATACCAAGTGTGGTTCCCAATTCCAGGAACTGCACATTCAATTTGTCCCTTCGCACTCTCTCACGGTCAGCCTTCTGAACTTTGCGCGCAGTAACCGAACCATTTGCTTTACATTCGGTCCTTGGACTGTGAACAAAAGAAGGAACAGTTGCAGTCAACACATATCAGATCAGGTGTACGAGTAACAATTGTTCTATCTATACAATCACATCAGCACGTTGAGGCTACACTCACACATGTAGAAATTCAACAGTTGATCCCCCAAGATAACTTTGTTAATGGACAATGTTTTCACTCAAGCATGTCTTGTTCTATTAGCCACAAATCCTATGCGTTCTTGGAATATATAAGCGCTATGTAAGAAATAACTTGGGATAAACCCAATGCATCATCTCACAAATCTTCGCATTCCCAACGCTGACTGAATTTGATGATCAGAAGCTTGCACGTTTTGCATCACCTAATTAACCCGCACACCCCATACCCCTCCAGAACTCCCCAGATTTGAGCAAGAGGCGGATTCTGATTGAACTAGCTTCTAACCGGAAGGTACGGAATCCGAGCCAAGAGTCACGACGGAAGAGACGGTAAAGGAGCTGCGGTAACTGATTGAGGTAGAAGAGAGCAGAGAAAGAAGTGGCGTGGGCAAGGAGAACCTGGGGTCAGCGTGGCACGCGCCGTCGTGTGCGTGTAAGAAGCCCTCCTCCTGCGGCTTGTGGCCGCGCGGATCCATGATGGTAGAGTGTTATGATCACAGATGTATAACAGAGAGAAGCAAGGGGATTCGGGAGGGAAACTGGATTGGGGATAATAGACAGAGACAGACACAAGGTTCGGGACAGAGACAGACACAAGGATTGGGGAAACTGGATTGCGGATCGAAAGTGGAATCTGATGGTAGAGGTGGACGCGGAGGCGCGTGGTCGCCTCCCTCCCCCGTGGTGTGGTGTGCCGTGCCAACTGCAGAGGGTGGATAGCGTGGGCGGAACGACTCGTGGGGGGGGCGGAGGCCCGTGGTCGCCTCCCTCTCCCTCCCTCCAGTAGCGTGCCGGGCCTCAGGGCTTGTTTGCCTGTCCGGGTTAGATGTTCTCTCGGGAAAATAATCCCGGTTGGAAATCTGAAGAACTATGTGTAAAAGGCTGTGATTCTATTCCTGATCTCCGGAATAGGGGAAAACTCTCCCCGAAAAAAGACAGGGATCCCCGGGATTGCAGTTACCAAACAAGCCCTTAGGGATAAACTAGCACTAAACCCACGTGAAATTGTAAAAGTGTGTTCTTTGCTTCCGAGCTCCAAAAAGAAATAGAAAATTATATTTGTGACTTTCAAAAAAATCTGGAAAAATCACGTGTGTAGCCAATGGTGAATCCCATAAACTTGCAAAATTTCAATTTATATTATGCCCTAATTTATTTATTTTTTCAGCTCAAAATATAAAGTATTTGAAGTTGATATTTCTCACATTAATGGGATATACTATTGGCTACACTTGATTTTTTAAATCCATAAAGATGATTTTTGATTTCTTTTTTTAAAATTGGAGAGATCACTCGATATCGGGAGCTAAAATTCTCTACTTAGCACTCACTGGAAACATAAATACCATTAACGGGTAAGCTCAGCAACATCGATGGCTACCAAAGCACTCACGAAATCAGAAATACAGCCCGGCCAAACATCTGGGGTCTGCATCCTAACTTCGCGCCATGTGTCGCCAAAGCGTCCCCACTTTATTACAAGCCCTTGGGCAATTCGAAATACGGAAAGAGGGGAAATTTAAACTAATTTGTAACCTAATCTCACTAAACAGAGTACCATTCAGCGCCAGGTCTTGACTACTACTAGTAATGGCTTGGATCAACTGCTGCAAATCTGATTCAACATGGATGTTTATCATACCCCAGCGTTGAGAAAATAGGACAACTTGTAGCCAGGCCTAGCTTCAACATGTAGCACATTCTGAACATTGTGCATACAACCAGCAGCAACTCCAAGAGTTGTTCCTTGTGCATCTCGAACCACCAGGCACCAGCCTCCAGTACGCCCATCAGCAGGAAAGCTCCCATCAACATTGATCTTCAGAGTCTCCTCGGTAGGTTTCTGCCATTTGCTTTCAGCTTTGTGCACATTGCGCCCCTTCTCTTTGTTGTCGAAGCACTCAAACTCTGCACTCATTGACATAATCTTCAGAGTCTCCTCGGTAGGTTTCTTGTAAATATTTTTGTTGCCTTCTATAAAATTCGGTACGCATTCGCGTACTTTCGGAAAAAAAATCTGGTGCAGCACAGAGTCTTGCGATGCCTTGGCCTCCCCAACATTACACTTGTTTCTCACTCGCCACAAAACCGAGAGCAAGGAAACGCACTTCAGTTTTTTCTGCTCATCCTGTATCCGAATTTCACCAACAACAGCTTTCGCATCAACACATGTGAGCAGTTTCAGGCGAAGCTGATCCAACTTCAGAGCTTTCCACACTGCTTTGACCGGCTTGCATCGAAGGAATAGGTGACCACCATCCTCATTCAGGCGCTGGCACATTGGGCACAGAGGGTCGGAGTCCATACCTCTCCTCTTAATGCTCCAACGATGAGGAAGGCTATTGTGGGCAATACGGCACAAAAATTGTTTAGCTTGAGGAGTAATGTTAGCCTTCCAAATCATGTTCCAGGAGAAACACCCATCCGCCGCATTTTCGGATGAAGTACTAGGCTGCTCATAATCTGTATGGAAGAGCATATATGCAGTCTTGACTGAGAATTGGCCATTTGGGGCAGGGTGTCATGCCCAAAGATCTTCAAAATCCTCATAAGCAGGCAAGGCTTTAATATTCTGGGCGTCTTGTACACAGAAAATATCATCTACCAACTGCACATCCCAACCTCCAATTACGGGGTCCAGAAGCTCATGGACCTTTGTGTACACATGATGTTCCTGGGGAGTGATTGGTCGCCTGCACCAACTTCTTGGCAACCATCCAGCCAAAGGTTTATTGAGCATCCATCTCCCACACACCTGATTACTCCCTGTCATAACAGCTGCACACCTTTTAGAATACTTCGCCAGGTATAGGAAATGCCATCACATGGTTCAGCCTCTAAGACACTCACATTCGGGTAATATTTTGCTTTGAGCACTCGCGCACACAATCGCGGAGCAGGGAGGATAAAATTCCCAAAATTCACCGTGCCGATCCATTCTCCCCTTCTTCGCCCGAGTCACCGCTTCCTCTCCTCGAGCTCTCCTCTCACTTCACCCAGCTCCGGCGAGCACTTCCTAGCGGCGCATTCACCTCCAGATGGCTAGCTCAGGCGAACAGGGCTCCGTAGCGGAGGCGGCGGCGGCGGCTCAAAAGGCTGCAACTAGATCCGGATCTGCTCCGGTGGCGGCGGCGAGCCTTGCGCCGTCGTCTTCTTCTTCCCGTGCCACGGATATGGGCGGGGCGCCACCATCTTCTCCGGCGCCGGCAGCGGGTGTAACGCCCCAAATTTTGGAACCAAGAAAAACTTAGTTGTCAGAGACCCAAAATTTAGGGCCGTCAAAAACTTTTTTCTGAATACTTCACTAATGCTTGTGTTTCACTTCTGATTGCTATGTTTGACCCTGTCTGCTTTGTTGTTTGAGTTAACAACCACTGGAAAACACCAACTTCTGAACTCAACTATTAGAACATATCATTTAACTTTGGTAATCATGTCATGACAAGAATAATGATCCATATATCTTCTCTAAATCTTATTTTGGCCAAACTCTCTTTCAGGGATGTCTTGATTTTTGCAACAACCCAAAAACCTACTATTTGAGAAAGTAGAAGTTTTCCAGAATCCAAGTGTTTTCAAAACTATGGAGATCTATATAATATCTCCTACTTATTTTACACCTTGATGTGTTGCAAGTATCAACATATCCTATTTTAAAAGCCCCTATTTTCTAAATGTATTTTTAAAATGATATAAGTGGGAGATTTATTACTCCTATGTTTCCTTTTTATCAAACCTTTCAAAAAAAAAAAAAGCAAAATATGAGTTGAGGAAATTCTCAACATCTTGTCATGATTGTGTGTGTGATCACTATATCACCTAATAATATTAAGTGTTAGGTAAATTTTCGAGTGTTATTTGTTTGTGTTTGAATTGCTTGACTTGAGTTGTTATTTTATGAGTATTCATGTGGTGATTGATTGTAGCACCATTTGATGCTCATGTTTTGATTTGGTATCTAAATGTTTGCTTTGCTCGTCTCGCTTGAGTGGAATGTGTTACCTCTTTTAGAATAGTGGTGTTAATCCAGAATTTTTCCAAAATAGTAAAAACTTTTGTTTGATTTTAGTCAACTCTTGCTTGGTTGCTATAGTTGATTTCTTTAGCCCTCTAGTTTTGTTTGAATCCTATTAGTACCTCTTTTATATTTTCTTGTAGTTAAAAAAAAAAAAATTGGAGACTAGGATCTTCAAGTTTGTTAAAACTTAGCCAATCTAGAGCCCTAGATTAAGCAACCCTTGTGTCATTGTTAACATGCAACTTGACCATCCTGTTCTCTGAACTTTCTACTTTTGATTTATGCTTTGCTTGACCCTTTTGAAAGTTTGTTTTAGCATAAAATCATCTGTGTGTTAGGGCTACTCAAAACAGTGACCATTTGGTCACTTTTCACAACTTGTGATGTTTTTAAAATTCTTTCTTCATCTCTTTGGCCTGCAATCTTTTGCATCACCTCACTTAGGTCATCACCCTCTTGTTGTTGCTGAGCTAGAGTGTTGTTTACCTTTTGACTTATTAGTGGTTTTGGACAAAACAACTTAGGGTGGTGTTAAAACACTAAACCTAGCCTAAGCCAGCCCCTCCCCTCTCTTGTTTCGACTTTTCTCTCACCCCTCTCCCCCCTGGACGGAGGAGGGTGTCCTAGTCACCTAGGCCCCACTTGTCACTCCCCCATCTCCCTCCCCACCACTCTCCTTCTCTCTTTTCCCTCTTGGCCCAATGGGAGATCACTCCCTCACTCCCCACTGGCCAGCACCACGTCCACCCCGACCACCTCCTCTCTGTCCCCCTCTCCACCGCCCCTGCTGGCCACTGCTCGTGCCCCACGTCACCCCAACCCTCTCCCTTGTCCGAAAAACCCTAGAAGAGGGTGAGCTCGTCCCACACCCGACCCGGCCTCCCCATTCATGCCTCTGCCCCTCAGAGCACGCACACCTCACCCCACCACCCTCCCACGAAGCCCAGCCCATCCCCGAGGCCTCTGCTGCTCGGGACCGCCGGAGGAAGCCGAGGTCATCGCCGGCAAGACACGGACGTGGCCGCCGTTCCCCTCCTCCATTCCCCGCCATTGTTGGCCCCCGAGAACCCCCTCGTCGAGACCTAATCACTCCCCCCTTTCTTTGGTCCACAGGACGCCCGAGTTCGCCGCTGCCATCCCCGCCCCGAGAAGCTCGAGGTCGCCGCCGCCATGGACGTCGGCGTCGCCTGCGGGAGCTGAAGCCGTCCCCGAGCCCGCCGTCGTCTCCTCCGCCGATCCCCAGCACCCCCGCAGCCGGCCGCGAGCCCTAGGTGAGCAGCCGCCGTCGCCATTCTCCTCCGCCCGCGAGCTCGCCGTGCGAGCACGACAAGGACGACCGCCCGGGCGTGCTCGTTCAAATTTTCACGCATGGGCCACGCTGCGCACGCCACTGGGCCGGCCTGCCGCGCCCCAGGCCCGGATCCGTGCACGCCTCGGCCGGATCTGGCCCAGCACGGCCCTGTTCCATTTTTTTTTCCCAGATCTTTTTCCTTTTCTAGTTTCTGTTAATGATGCCTGTTTAGTTTAATTAGATTGTGGTAGATCTGTAAGAGTAATTTCAATGGGGTAAATTTTATAGTGCTCTGGTGTGTTTTCTTAAACATGCAGAAGTGAGTTTGCTCAAAAATAATTAGTATATTTTGCGTGGCATTAAATCTTGTGAAATGTGCCTTTTCTAGTGTTTTATTTTTAGCAGGAGCTAGGAGAGTCCTTTTTGAGTGAATCCAATTTCTACAGAAAGCTAGAAGCAATACCTTTCCATAGGATTTAACCTTGCATGCAGGAGATTCCTAAAACTAGAGTTTTAAATCTTTTAGTTTTAGGACCAGTAGCACTTGTAGGATTTTTAGCTTCCAATTGGTGGTAGCTTCTGATGCAAATCCAATTTCTGTGGCTTGGTATGACTACTAGGAGTACTGTGGTAGAAGGATTTAATTTTAGGAGCATTATTCTAAGACTTGTGCCTTGTTCCTCAAAAACTTCAACTCTGCCTTTATTAAAAAGGTCTTTTTGCAATAGATTGTCTTTAATCGCTTGTGTTTAGGAGTGTTTAGATTTATGTCCAGAGGGTGTTTGTGTAATGAAATGCTTGCTGTCTTGTTTAAAGTACATTAGATTGTTGTCAACCCGTTTCTTAGCGTGACGGTAGCTACGTTTAACTTTTCCGGTACAATAGAACCGCAAGAGGAGGAGCAGTACGTGGGAGCTGAACCCGTCTACAAAGAAGAGCAAGTCCAGGGACAATTCGCTGAGCAAGGCAAGCCACCTCACCACTCTACTGAAATCCTATTATTTTTACAAGCATGTTTTGTTTTCAAAATAAAATAATGGATGTATTATTTCCTTTGTGGCATCTTGCCACCCAAAAACTATTTTACAAAATATTGTTTGGCCAAAAGATACCTACTAGTATATAATAGGTTTTATAAGAATAAGTCTTTACTTGAGAAGCCTTCTACTGAAGGCGCTATCAAGAAAATTATATTTTCTATTAGCATATCCTTATACTCTTACCTCAAAACTATAGGATGGGAACCTGGATTTGATGAAATATTTTTAGAAGGAAAACCCGAGTCGCTGGGAGCGATCGGCGAGAAAGTGTTTTATAAAACCCATGTTGCTGGGAGCAAATGGGGATGGTTGTGAAAACCCGAAGTGCTGGGAGCATTCGGTGAGTTTACGAAAACCCGAGCTGCTGGGAGCAGTCGGAGGTGGAGATGGTTTTGAAAAACAAAGTACAGCCCTAGCGGCCGCCCGAACAATTAACCCGTGCAACCACACTACCTGATATGGGTAGGGCTTAGCCGGAAGCTTGTCCATTTTAGTACGGAGGATCTCATACTTCTATAAGGGTTAGAGTCCCTCGAAGCCGGGTTGCCGTTGTATGAGGCAATACACAAGCGGAGGGACCCGCAGCCGGACGATTACGTTGGGTCCCCTGCCGTGGCGGTGTGGCGTCCTGTGAGAGACCAGGGGTCTAGTGGAGCACACGGTGCCGGGGGGAAACACACCTAGCGGGAGTCCTCTGTACTAGGGTGGATTAGTGGAAAGCTTTGATCATGTTATCCGAACCCCGCATACTGACGTATGACGGACCGTGGCTGATCACGGCGGAATGACTGTTTGGTGTGGTGAAAGTGCACCACCTCTGCAGAGTGTAAAACTATTCGAATAGCCGTGTCCGCGGTCATGGACGGTTGGAAAGGCCACCGATCTAGGCGTATGGGCATTTTATGTTTTAAAAAGAAACTGTTTTCGGCAAAGGAGAAAGGAGACATCAAGGAGGTACCTGGGAGGTACGGATTTTGGGAAAAGATGGTTGGTCTCGGGGAGTCAACCAGTCGGAACCCGGAAAGGAAAAAGGGGCATCCCTATCCTAGTGTTTTGAAGAAAGCTTTACAAAGTGTTTTCGAACGTGGAAATGTTTTCTCCCATTTCCGAAAGAAGGAGAATTATATCTCCAAAGGTCCTTTTCAACAAAGATATAGAGATGTTGTATTCTCTATGTCTAAAAGCATCGTTTGCGAAAATTATGCCCTATAGTCGTATATAGCAGCTATCCCAGTTTTCGAAAAGACTTTTATTGCATTATCATGAAAACTTAAGCCTGGTGGTGGTCTTGCGAGTACGTAATTGTACTCCTGGCTGTGTCCCTGGATATTCAAATGTCCAGATTTCTACGAGGAGGCCTATGCCGAGGAAGAAGAGTATGTCGACGACTACGCCGCTTAGCTGTCACCGGTCAACTGCACTTGTGGGGTTGCGTCCGTTGGAGACGAGGGCCGACGCTAACCACGAGCTTCCGCTGTATCGTAGTTAATTCCGTCCTGCGCGACGATGATTTGCAGGCTTGGTCATCTGACCATTTGTGTTGTAAGACTTTTATTCGTATGACTTGAATGATGTAACTCTTGATACTAGGTTGGTTATGTGATTGCGATGCACTGATCATTGGGATCGTGATCTATTTTACATGACGTGGGCTTCTCGGACCGGTGGTCTGAGGGGTCCTTATAGCGGGAACAGCCACAACAACTACTTCCTTCCCTCTACCCTCAATGGCAGCGGCGGACTACGAGCCCACGGCTGATCCGGAGGTTCCCGCCGGCGAGGCCACCAACGATGATGAAGAAGTTGCGGACCAGGGCTCCCGCTACTGGCTTCCGTCATGTTTGACGGAAGAATACTTGAAGGAGCTGGAGGAAGGCGGATTCTTGCCTCCAAGAACGAGTGCTTTTGGCGGCTACCAGGGGACGAGGCGGTCCCTGATCCCCAATACGGAGAAAGGGTCATCCTGGTCTCTCACCTTCTTCGCGGTATGACGCTTCCGCCTTCTTTTCTGCCGTGCTCTAGCACTATGGGCTGCAACCACACAACATTGCACCCAACAGTATTCTAGTGCTAGCCGGCTTCCAAGCGCTATTTGAGGGCTACTTAGGCATAGCACCCACAGTAGAACACTTCAAGTATTGCTTTATCTGTCGCCGGCAAACTGTATCTGCCGACGTGATGGCGACGTGCAGTAGTGTTACTTTCAACTGCCACCAAGGTGACTGGTACCCCAAGATTCCATACATCGAATCGGTGAAGAACTGGTCCATCACCTTCTTTTACTGCAAGGACATCCCGGCACCGGAAAGACGGTGGGGATTCTTCCCTTTGTCAACGCTTCGCCAACCTACCAGGCCCACTGGACGGAGAAGGCGGCCACCAACTTGCCAGAGGAGCTCCGCCTAGCATTTAGCAGATTGAATTCCTTACCAGGACGATGGCCCCTCCCCATCTTGACAGAGTTGACACCGTTCTGTGTTGGCTATCAAGGCGGATCATGCCACTTCGCCACCGCCCCTTGAAGATGTGCGAATACAAGGCGGAGGCGTCCAACACAGGCAGCAGCACTCTTGACGAAGATGTGCTGCTATTCCGGCTGAGAGAACTTATCCAGCCGAAGTATATAAAGGCGGCCGAAGGTGTCGCCATGTTTACCCACGACAACCCAGCCCCAGAGGTAAGTTAACATTCCTGTGCATGCTTTTATCTTTGCATGCCTTACCAGTGGCTAGACTGATGTGAGACTATTCCTCAGCTGAGATCCTTGACGGACGCTGACTGGGCCCCCAACTATTATGATCCTGGGACCAAGACCAAGAAGCAAAAAACTGCCAACCTCTCCACCAGAGATCTGGAGAAGAACAAGAAGGCAGCCGTCACCGTCGAGGCGGAGGACGAGACCTTGGGGGAACATATCCCCACAAAGCGGTAAGCTAACATCCACTTGACTTACTTATATTTGTGTTGTTCACCCGCTAACTTTCTTGCATCCGCTTTTGCAGAGCTAAGCCAACCATGGCCAGGCTACGCTCCAACGTGAAGGCGGCGGCCGGCAGATCCAAGCCGCCAAAACCTTCTCCAGCAACCGCACCCGCCACACCCGCCGCCAGTATTCCCGCGGTACTATGCCCGGGAACTTTTATGGCGGACAAGGTGACAGTGACTGGAACTGCCAAGTCGGCTGCGGAGAAGGCGGCGGGCAAAAAAGCTACCGCCAGCACGCCCTTAAAAACGGCTGAAGCTTCGGCTAATGATGCCGCCCGATTTATCGCCATGAAGCAAGAGATGGCGGATAGAACTGAAGAGAACCTTGGTGGGTCCTCCTCCCATCCCAGCCCTGGACTTGGCGAGGGGACAAGGGAAGCACGATATACGCTCCAGACCATGCACGATGGTACCAAAAGTTGGTACACGCACATGGAAAAACTCCACGAGACCCTTCAAGGACAACTTGAGGTTAGATTCTCCATAGTCGCAGCCCCCGAGCACTTTGGCGACTAAAGGACTTTTAGCCGGCGGAGTGGTCCTTTGACTATGACAGCAAACCTAACTTGTTTGTCCTTGTTTGTAGGCTACATTGGCCTCAAATGCTGAGCTGTTCTCCGCCCAGGAGAGGAAGGTCAAGGAGTGCCGGGAACTCCGGCAAGAACTGGAGCTGAAGGATGCCCAGATTGCGAGTCTTGAAGAAGCTCGCAAGAAAGATGAAGGGGACAAAATTTCTTTGCCTTCTTTTCATCCACCAAGTTTTCCATTTTGCCTCCGACAAGTGTTTTAGCCGGAGTTTTTCTTGTTGTTGTAGAATTGTTAAACACTGCAGAAGATATACTCAAGAGCTCCACTGACATGCAAGCCTTAATGAACGAAGCTGCAGATCTGGCCCAGGAGGTCATGAAATTGAAGGCGGAGCATGCCAAGGAGCTGGAGAAGCGGGACATGGATCACGGCACCGCTGTGAGCAAGTTGACGGATCAGATCAAGAATCTGAGCGGCAACCTTGCCGAGGTGACCAAGAACTCCCAAATCCAGCAAGAGAAACATGCCAAGGCTGTGCAAATCGCCGAGGATACTCTTGCCGGCCACTTGGACAAAATCAACGCCATCCATGAGCATGTCCTTGGTAACATTTTGCCCTTCCTTTAATGTCAGTTGCACTCTTGGAAATACTTGATGTTGCCTGCTTAACTTTGACATTTTTTGCCTTGCAGCCCCGGCAAACTTGAGCGACGCTGAGGACACCTCTCCCCGGCTTGCGCGCATACTGAAAGTTGGTGAGCTGATCACCGACATCATCAGTGCAGGCCAAGCATTTGCCGCCAAGTTTTATCCGGGCGAGAGCAGCGATCCTGTTGTCCTCGAGGCGGTGCCAGAGGTGCTGAGGAAGGCGGCCAGCGAGCATGAGAGCGTGCTATGCTCCGCTGCCCGCGGCGCCGCCAAGGTGGCACTCTCCTTGTGCAGTGCCTGGTGTCCAGAAGCGGACATACTGATGCGGGTAGGTCCCGATTTTCACGGATTTGAACGGAGGGAAGGATGAACACGAAGAACACGCGAAGAACGAAGAACACAAAAGAGGGGAAATCAAACACACAAGGGTAAATAGCAAGTAGCAACCCGGCAAGACTCGATTGGTAACAAATCCCCGAGGGCAGCCCCCAATCCTCCTCTCCCAAGCACACCTTACTCTTAGGATTGTTTGTCCAATTGGTCAATCCAACCAATCCAACCTAGCCACCTAAAGATGGAAGATTAGCAAGTAATCGCAACTACAAGCGGAGACTTCGTATCCACGCAGGGATCTTCTCCTCAAGAGGAGGCCTTGGTTCATCTCCACATGTGGAGGTCTTGATTCATCTCCATAGGAGGAAAGAGACACTTTGAGAAGAAGGAGCAAGGCTCTACTTTAGTTCCCAAATCATAGTCTAACCCTAACCCTAGGAAGGGGACGAACTATTTATACTCTAGATCCAAAGGGATAAGATTACAAGGCAAGAGAGCCTTTCCAGCGTGCAGAACCGCCCGCAGCGGTAGTACCGGACTGAACCCGGTAGTACCGGGTGTGCGGTAGTACCGGGGCAGTACCGGGGCCACTACCGGGATGGGACCCGAGGACACCAGGAGCTTCCGGGAGATACGGTAGTTGGCGCGGTAGTAGCTGTGGTAGTACCGCGCCAGCACGTCGCGGTAGTACCGAGGCGGACATGGGCGGTAGTACCGGACCCGGTGGTGGCTTCGACGGCGCCACGTCAGGCGAGGGCGGTAGTACCGGCTCGGGACCCGGTAGTACCGCCTGAGGCTGTTTGATCTCCCTCTTCGTCTTCTTCTTGGGGCTTCTCTTGGTCATCTTCTTCATCAACTTGTATCGCCTCTTGGCCATCTTCATAGGGTCTTCAGGTCCACCATAGCTGAGCACACACAAGGTATCGGAATGAAGTAGCAAACCATTCAAGGAGTGTCAAGGTCACACATAGATAAGAGTGAATTCACCTTATCATGGAGAGCTTTGATTCTTGCTCTTGTCATTGGGCCACTTGGTGTTGTGTGCCTAGGTTGCACTACATCATCTCCCCCCCCTTGGAAAAGAGTCGTCCTCGACTCTTCGTCCTCATCATCACTTGGGTCCCAAGGTAAGGCGAGATGTCGGCGACGTTGAAGGTGTTATGAACGCCGTACTTGGACTTTGGTATGTCGATCTTGTATGCGTTGTCGTTGATGCGCTTGAGAACCTTGAAAGGACCATCTCCTCTTGGCGCGAGCTTAGACTTTCTTCATCGGGGAAGCGGTCCTTGCGTAGATGTAGCCAAACAAGGTCTCCTTCTTCAAAGATCATGGGGCGCTTGTTCTTGTTCATCTTCGTAGCATGGTCTTTGTTGTGCTTCTCGAGAGTAGTTCTTGTTTCCTCATGGAGCTTCTTCATGTAAGCGGCTCGCTTGTCGAAGTCCATGTTAACTTGCTCACGGAGTGGAAGTGGTAGCATGTCGAGCGCGGTGTAGGGGTTGGCACCATAGACGACCTCGAAGGGTGTTCTCTTTGTTGCGCGGTGAAGTGCTCGATTGTAGGCGAACTCGGCGTGTGGGATGCACTCTTCCCAATTCTTCAAGTTAGGCTTGATCAACACACGAAGGAGTGTGGATAGGCTTCGGTTCACCACTTCGGTTTGGCCATCGGTTTGAGGGTGGTATGCGGTGGAGAATAGTTGCTTGATTCCCATCTTGGCCATCAAAGTCTTCCAAAAATAGCTCACGAACTTGACGTCACGATCCGACACAATGGTCTTGGGCACTCCATGAAGACGGACGATTTCCCTGAAAAACAAAGTAGCAATGTGTGAAGCATCGTCGCTCTTGTTGCAAGGTATAAAGTGTGCCATTTTAGAGAAGCGATCAATGACGACAAAGATGGAATCCTTGTTTGTTTTAGTGCGTGGGAGTCCTAAGACAAAATCCATAGCTATATCGGACCATGGGTGATGTGGAATAGGCAAAGGTGTGTATAACCATGAGAGTTTAGAGTAGACTTAGCTTTGAGACATGTTGAACATCGTCGCACCAAGCGGTTCACATCACGGTACATCCTTGGCCAATAGTAGTTTGTGGAGAGCATGGCAAAGGTCTTGTCACGTCCAAAGTGTCCCATTAAGACGCCTCCATGTGATTCCTTCAAAAGGACCAAACGAAGCGAAGACTCGGGTATACATAGTTTGTTAGCCTTAAACAAGAAACCTTTGTGCAAATAGAAATCACCAATTCCTTTGTGCTCCGAACATTGAGCGAAAATGTCTCCAAAGAAAGCATCGGTAGCATACAACTCTTTAATCTCATCCAAACCCAAGACACTAATGTCAAGACGTGTAAGTAGGTTGGCCTTGCGGGATAGAGCATCCGCGACCACATTGTCTTTACCTTTCTTGTATTTGATTACAAAGTGAAAGACTCAATGAACTCAACCCACTTAGCATGTCTTTTGTTCAAATTTGTTTGACTTTTCAAATATTTCAAGGATTCATGGTCGGAATGAATGACAAATTCCTTAGGACGAAGGTAATGTTGCCACACATCCAAAACACGAACCAAAGCAAATAACTCTTTGTCATAAATGGGGTAATTCAAGCGAGCTCCATCTAGTTTCTCACTATGGTATGCGATGGGTCTACCATTTTGCATAAGCACTCCACCAATGCCCAATCCACTTGCATCGCATTCAATCTCAAATGTCTTAGAGAAATCCGGAAGGGCAAGGAGTGGTGCTTCGGTTAATAACCGTTTGAGCTCATTGAAAGCAAAATCATGTGCATTGCCCCAAATGAAAGGTACATTCTTCTTTGTAAGTTCATGGAGGGGGCAAGCAATTGTGGAAAAATCCTTGATGAAACGGCGGTAAAATCCGGCAAAACCAAGAAAACGTCTCAACTCCTCAAGTGACATCGGAAAAGGCCAAGTCCGAATTGCTTGTATCTTGCATCATCAACTTCAACTCCATCCGAAGAAACAACAAAACCCAAGAAAACAAGTTTGTTGGTGGCAAAAGTGCACTTAGAAAGATTTGCATAAAGCTTTTCATTGCGAAGAACCAACAAAACTTGAGCAACATGAGAAGTGTGCTCTTCCAAAGACTTGCTATAGATAAGGATGTCGTCAAAGTATACCACAACAAATTTGCCAATGAAAGGACGCAAAACATGATTCATGAGACGCATAAAAGTAGAAGGTGCATTGGAAAGACCAAATGGCATGACGAGCCACTCATAAAGACCAAGCTTAGTTTTAAATGCGGTCTTCCATTCATCACCTTCACACATGCGTATTTGGTGATATCCACTTTTAAGATCAATTTTGGAGAATATAGCGGAACCACAAAGCTCATCGAGCATATCATCAAGGCGAGGGATAGGATGGCGATACCGAACGGTTATGGCGTTGATGGGGCGACAATCCATGCAAAGGCGAAGAGTGTTGTCGTGCTTGGGTACCAAGATGACGGGCACGGCACACGGACTCAAGCTCTCGCGGATGTGTCCCATGGCAAGAAGTTCTTGTATTTGCCGCTCGATCTCCTTTGTTTCTTCGGGGTTGGTGCGGTAAGGAGCGCGGTTTGGTAGCGGTGCGCCGGGAACAAGGTCGATGCGGTGCTCGATTCCACGTAGAGGAGGTAGTCCCGGTGGCACTTCTTGAGGGAAGACATCTTCAAAGTCCTTCAAAAGAGACAACAAAGAAGGAGGAAGGTTTGTGAAGTGTTAGTCATAGAAACTTCACCCTTGCATATGAGCACATAGTGTAGGGTGGATGGGTTCTCTCTCAACTCCCTCATCTCTCTCTTTGTGGCAAATAGTGTAAGTTTTGTGGGAACTCTCTTTGAAGTGTCACACTCATTTGGCTTGTGGCTCTCACTCACTTTATGGTGGGTCTCTCGCTCACCACTCATCTCACTAGACGAACGATCTTGTTGTGCCCTTGCAATGGTCTTGGCGTTGTCGGCGATGACTTGACTTGGTGTCATGGGACGAAGGACGAAGGTCTTGTCGTTGTTCTTGAAGCTATAGTAGTTTGTTCGTCCATCATGCATAGCACCCTTGTCAAATTGCCATGGACGCCCAAGGAGTAAGTGACAAACGTTCATAGGCACAACATCACAATCAACCGTATCTTCATAGGCTCCAATCTTGAAGGACACTTGCACCATGTGTTGAATCTTGACGGCTCCGGTATCACTCAACCATTGCACATGGTAGGATGTGGGTGCTTCTTGAACTTCAAGTTGAGCTTATCACAAAGTTCTTTGCTCGCTAGGTTGTGGCAACTTCCACCATCTATGATGACCTTGATGGACTTTCCATTGATTCCCGCTCTTGTTTGAAACAAGTTGCATCTTTGGTCTTCTTCCACTTGAACATTGGTGGTTAGAGCTCTTGCCACAACCAAGGAAGGGTTGTTGTCGCCATCACAATAGATCTCACTTTCTTCTTCTTGAGCACTTTGCATTGTGGCGACCTTGTTCAAAGCATTGTACTCATCTTCACTCATAGATTCATACTCTCCCATGTCATTGATGATCATGACCTTCTTGTTGGTGCACTCAAAAGATTTGTGCCCTTGTCCGCACACTTGTAGCATTGCAATAGTCTTGTGCCGGACGAAGATCCTTGAGGCGCCTTGGAGGAGGGAGGTACTTTCTTGAAAGGTTGAGGCGCTTGAGGTGTCGAAGTAGAGACTCTTGGAGGACCTCGAGTGTTCGCTTGAGGAAGAGCTTGTGAAGGTGTAGGAGTTGACGAAGAAGGCTTGTTGGCGAAGAATGCCTTTGTCTTGAGGTATTTGAGCTCTTCAAGCACGTGGCGCTCGGCCTTGGAAGCTTGATGTACTAGCTCTACCAAAGAGGCATATGGTTGGAACTCCACGATCTTCTTGATGGATAGTTGAGGCCATTCATGAAACGAGCCATGGATTGCTCTTCGTACTCGTTGACATTGGCTCTCATCATGGAGATTTCCATTTCCTTGTAGTACTCGTCAACCGACTTCAAACCTTGCTTCAACTCTTGCAACTTCTTGTATAAGTCTCTAGTGTAATGGCTTGGCACGAAGCGCTTGTACATGTTTCTTTCATTTCAACCCAAGTGTCAATTGGTTGTTGGTGGTTAGCGACGCGAGCATCTTGTAGTTGTTCCCACCACAAGAGGGCATACTCTTCAAACTCCATCGAGGCTAAGGCAACCTTCTTGTTGTCGGAGAAGCGTTGCACACGGAAGATCTTGTCAACCTTGAGTACCCATGAGAAGTAAGCTTCCGGATCACTTGTGCCGTAGAACTTGGGTATGTCAAAGCGGACGTTGGTCAAGTCATCATAGTTGTCACCATGGCACCACGTGGGAATGCACGTCCACGTCTCCTTCGATTGAGTCCATCACCATTGTGTTGGCTTGACTCGTTATCACTTGACTCGGAACGTTGGTGTTGGTGACGATCATGAGGAAGCTCTTGACGAGCGCATGTTGAGGAGGTAGCTCTTGTTGAGGAACGGGTTGTTCGACATTGTTCGCATTGTTGGTTTTGATGACGTGGCCTTGGAGGATGACGAGGGTGACGTCCTTGTTCACCAAAGTCATTCGCACCCGGAACGCCATTGTCATTAGCCAATGGGTCATGACGATCACGTTGTTGCGGTGGTGGTGATGGCATGCGTTCATGACGTCAACGTTTTGGTGAGGTTGCTCTTGATGCGCATTGGCATTGTTCGCGTGAAGATCATGTGGTTGTTCAACGTGAGGAGGAGGTCGTTCATGGGCGTCGCGCCTTGGATCATGTTGACGTTCTTGTCGAGGTTCATGACGTCCATGACGTGCTTGTGTCGACCTTGAGGTGCTTCTTGTACGGCTTGAGTGTGAAGACGCTCGTTGTCGCACAAGGTTGTTGATAGCTTCGGTCAACCGCTCCATATTTGCTTCTTGAGCATGCATGCGGTCGTTGAAGGTGTTCTCTTGATTTTGAAGACGGCGCTCGTAGCGTCCTAGGTTGTCACGAAGAAAGTGTCGCATGCCAACAAGCTCCGATTGTGTGACATAGCCATGATCACCGCGAACTCCACCATGGATTTCCTCATCCGAGCTTGAGCTTCCGTTTGTACTTCCCCTAAACATTTTCTCAAGATCAAGTGAGATGTGTGATAAAGAAAAACCAAGACAAACTATATCCCAAGAATAATGTGGCTTGAGAGGAGAGTATCCGGTTCTAACACCCAACACACACACTTATGAGGATAGGAAGGTATGAAGTGGCAAACGAAACAAGCAAACCCGCGACAAGTATATTGTCAAAGGTAGAGAAAATCCACAATGATCAAATTACCAAAGAAACTCCAACCACAAAGTATCAAGAAAC
This sequence comes from Poa pratensis, assembly GCA_947311845.1. NCBI lineage: Eukaryota > Viridiplantae > Streptophyta > Magnoliopsida > Poales > Poaceae > Poa > Poa pratensis. The sequence goes on along the minus strand of CAMZMU010000033.1, from coordinate 43,810,226 downwards.
ACACACAAAAGCGAATAATGGGGTTGGGCGACCAAAGGGCGAGCACTCGAAGATAGACAACCTAACGAAGACTACGTGCTCAAATGTCACCCAACACAAGAAGGACGCTAGCTCAATTGCTTTTTGTGGGCAACGGATTTGCACAAGAGTTAACACTCACACTCACTTTGGCGGTCTTAGCTTTGTCGCAACCTACAAGAGATGAACTTGGCACCACTTGATTCTTTTCTTTTCTCTCTTTTTTTTTTTGATTTTTGCTTTTTGATGATGATTCCTTCTCTTTTGCTAGTGCCAAGCTCTCTAACGATACACACTCGCCAATACTTGAAGACAAACACTCAACACGTGCAATGCCTCGCAATATCACCGAGCTAGTCCAATAGGTCAAGTTGCGCGAAAGGAAGAAGGGCTCACAACGGAATATGGTGGTGGGGGAATGTCGAGTCCTTGGTGGCGTCGTCGCTTGGCGTTGAAGATGCGTGGCTGCGGAAGCTTGTCGATGTCGTAGACGTAGGGCACACCAAGAAAGGACTCAAACCAAAGAGGAAATGCCAAAACGAACCGAGGAAAAAGAAAAAATTTCGGCCAAATTTTGAAAACCCGGTAGTACCGGCCTGAGCCCGGTAGTACCGGCCTGCCCGATTTCTGGGGTTGACTTTCGTTTTTGGGCGGAAATTGGCCTCGAAAAATCCTCAAATCCGTGGGAAAATGGCAAAATTAAGGCTAGGGAACGCAAACAAGGGTGGAGGGGGTCCTAAAGCAACAGATCCATGGACAAAAACTACCAAAAACGCAACGAATCGACAGATCGGCTCGAATCAAGGCAAGGCTATTTTTGGTGGAAATTTTCGAATTTCTCAAAAACGAAGAAAAATTTGGTGGATTTTGGTGGAAACACAACTCAAATCCGTGTCAACCTAGAGCTCTGATACCATATGATGCGGGTAGGTCCCGATTTTCACGGATTTGCGGAGGGAAGGATGAACACGAAGAACACGCGAAGAACGAAGAACACAAAAGAGGGGAAATCAAACACACAAGGGTAAATAGCAAGTAGCAACCCGGCAAGACTCGATTGGTAACAAATCCCCGAGGGCAGCCCCCAATCCTCCTCTCCCAAGCACACCTTACTCTTAGGATTGTTTGTCCAATTGGTCAATCCAACCAATCCAACCTAGCCACCTAAAGATGGAAGATTAGCAAGTAATCGCAACTACAAGCGGAGCCTTGGTATCCACGCAGGGATCTTCTCCTCAAGAGGAGGCCTTGGTTCATCTCCACATGTGGAGGTCTTGATTCATCTCCATAGGAGGAAAGAGACACTTTGAGAAGAAGGAGCAAGGCTCTACTTTAGTTCCCAAATCATAGTCTAACCCTAACCCTAGGAAGGGGACGAACTATTTATACTCTAGATCCAAAGGGATAAGATTACAAGGCAAGAGAGCCTTTCCAGCGTGCAGAACCGCCCGCAGCGGTAGTACCGGACTGAACCCGGTAGTACCGGGTGTGCGGTAGTACCGGGGCAGTACCGGGGCCACTACCGGGATGGGACCCGAGGACACCAGGAGCTTCCGGGAGATACGGTAGTTGGCGCGGTAGTTGGCGCGGTAGTAGGTGCGGTAGTACCGCACCAGCACGTCGCGATAGTACCGAGGCGGACATGGGCGGTAGTACCGGACCCGGTGGTGGCTTCGACGGGCGCCACATCAGGCGAGGGCGGTAGTACCGGCTCGGGCGACCCGGTAGTACCGCCTGAGGCTGTTTGATCTCCCTCTTCGTCTTCTTCTTGGGGCTTCTCTTGGTCATCTTCTTCATCAACTTGTATCGCCTCTTGGCCATCTTCATATGGGTCTTCAGGTCCACCATAGCTGAGCACACACAAGGTATCGGAATGAAGTAGCAAACCATTCAAGGGAGTGTCAAGGTCACACATAGATAAGAGTGAATTCACCTTGTCATGGAGAGCTTTGATTCTTGCTCTTGTCATTGGGCCACTTGGTGTTGTGTGCCTAGGTTGCACTATATCACATACACTAGGTGACGGAGTACTTGCCCACCAAAGATGAAAATGGCAATGCCATCGATTCGAAGAAAGTGATGGCCTCCGTCTCCGGCTATGCAACTCGAGTGGCCAACATGGTGGATCTGCGCGCCTTCTATAAGAACATCCCGATCCACATCTTGCAGCAGGCGCAGACGCCGCAATTGGTGAAGGGGAAACCTCGGCTGACAGGCGCAGCCCCCAGCATGGCGGAGCCAGCCCCCAGGATGCCGGCGTCAGCCCCCAAGTCCCCGAGACGGCACCAACCAAGGCGGCAACTCCCTAGGCGGCCTTTCCTGCAAACAATTTAACAAGTAGAATGCGTTAATGTTGACGCGAAAAACTTGTCTTATTCGGGGATGTAATTATATTTTGTTGGGCCAACTTTTATGCTACACTTGATGGTAGGCTTATGTTGTGGCCCGCCTTAAAATGTATCTGTGTTCATATGGTTAACTTTTTCATATGTTGGCGGAACCTCATCTCAGTTACTTTAGCTGTGCCAACCAGGTGCAATACCAATTAGTTTAGACACAAAGGCAAAAGCCGGCATGTTGGTGCCAACGACATATTACTAGGCGACCCATAGACAAACAAACAGATAATCATATTAGGCGGTGCAAAGGTTATTTGCTTAGTTTAGCCGGCAGACGGCAAAATGCCAAAAAAGTTGGAACCATTAGCACGGAGCAAAAAAATTGGTAACTTTTGATATGAGAGATATATGATTGCAAGAAAAGACAAAAGATGGCATGGTCTCAAGACGGAATGAGCAAACCACAGACTTTTATTTCATAATCATATAATACTTATTACAATCAAAAATTGCTAAGTGTAAAAGGGACGTAGCTGCTCAATGTTCCATGGACTCTTGGTTTCCACGTACTTGTCGTCGACCTTCCGCTTGCGCTTACGACTTTTCTTCTTCTTGTAGCCGTCTCGAATGTCCATTAAGTAATAGGAACCATTGAGCAGTAACTTGCTGGCCACAAAGGGCCCTTCCCATGGAGGGGATAACTTATGCAAGCCTTTCCTATCCTGGATTAGGCGGAGGACCAGGTCACCTACTCTAAAACTACGTTGTCGCACTCTTCGACTGTGGTACCATCGCAAATTCTGCTGATAAATGGCGGATCGTGTAATGGCAACGTCTCGTTCTTCATCAAGTAGATCTAGGCCGTCCTGTCTTGCATCTTCTGCGTCTTCTTCGACGTAGGCTTGAATTCTGGGGAGTCGAACATCATATCGGATGGCAACACTGCTTCAGCGCCATAGACTAAGAAGAAAGGAGTAAACTTGGTTGACCTGTTTGTAGTTGTGCGCAAACTCCAAAGGACAGATTGCAACTCTTCAACCCAAGCCCCAGCTGCCCTGTGCAATGGTACTTCGAGACGTGGTTTGATTCCCTGAAGAACCAAGCCATTTGTACGCTCTACTTGCCCGTTTGCCTGGGATGTGCTACGAAAGCAAATCCAGCCGGATGCCATGTTTGTTGCAGAGGGTGATAATGCTATGTGGCACCCCGAACCGAGAGATTATGCCCCACAGAAAATTGGCAGTTATCGCGCCGTCAAGCTTTTTGATAGGTTTAGCTTCAACCTATTTGGTGAACTTGTCTACAGCCACAAGCAAATGTGTGTAACCACCAGGTGCTGTCTTAAACGGACCAACCATGTCCAAGCCCCAGACTGCGAAAGGCCAAGTGATGGGTATTGTTTTCAACTCTTGAGCTGGCATGTGAGGTTGTCTAGCATATAGTTGGCAGCCCTTACATCTTTGACGATATCTTCTTCGTCCTCCTTGGCTGTCAACCAATAAAAACCTTGTCGGAAAGCTTTGGATACAAGAGAGCGGGACGAAGCATGATGCCCACAAACTCCGGAATGTATCTCATCTAACAGGTTTCTGCCTTCCTCTGGTGAAATGCAACGCTGGTAGACTCCAGTGGTACTACGCTTGTACAATTCACCTTCGATAATTGTGAATGTCTTGGCCCTTCGTATGATTTGCCTTTTCAATACCTCATCTTCCGGCAACTCCTGGTTGATCAGGAAGTCCACGTACGGGGTTGTCCAGTCCGGCTTCACCAAGTAGACGACATAACTAGCCTATTCCACTAACTCTGCCGCATCTAGGTCAAGGAGGTCTGCCCCTTTATTGACGGCTTGTAGAGGTGTTCCAGGAAAACATCCTTTGGTACCTTTTTGCGCTTAGACCCCAATCTGGCAAGTGTGTCTACCGCCTCATTCTGGGCCCTTGGGATGTGGCGGACCTCATATCCTAGGAAGCATTTGGCGAATTCATCAACAGCGGAGCGATATGGCGCCATTGTTGCACTTTTTGCATCCCATGTACCACATGTCTGTTGCGCAACCAGGTCTGAATCTCCGTAGTAGAGAACGCGTTGGACGCCTAATTCTTTGGCAATGTGTAAAACCATGAAGGAGTGCTTCGTATTCGGCAACATTATTAGTTGCTTTGAAATGAATTTGTAGCACGTAGCTTAGCTTGTCTCCTTGCGGATTTCGCGACACAACGCCAGCCCCCGAGCCCTGAAGCATCTTTGATCCGTCAAAGTGCATGATCCAGTACTCTGATTCAGGGAGAGGTATTTCATCCATGGCTTCAGTCCAATCTGCAACAAAATCTGCAAAGGCTTGAGACTTAATAGCATTTCTGGGTTTATACGTGATGTCGAAGGCGGCGAGTTCGATGCCTCATTTGGCAACTCGGCCTGTTGCATCCGCATTATTGATTATGTCTCCCAGAGGTGCTTTGCTCACCACAGTAATTGAATGTTCCTGGAAGTAATGCCTCAACTTCCTGGCGGCAAAAAAGACGCCGTAGACCAGCTTCTAGTAATGCGGATAACGCTGTTTAGAGGCGGAAAATACTTCACTGATGAAGTAGACGGGACGCTGCTCAGATGCATCTGCCGCTTCCGCCTTGCGTTCCACAACCATAACTCCACTGACAACCAAGTTGGTCGCCGCGATGTATAGCAGCATTGGCTCCTCTGGACGAGGTGCTGCAAGGATTGGGGCAGTCGTTAATGCTACCTTTAGCTGCTGCAAGGCGGCATCTGCTTCGTCTGTCCACTCAAAGTTGTCAGATTTCTTCAATAGCCGGTAAAGAGGCATGGCCTTTTCACCAAGACGGCTAGTGAAACGACTGATAGCAGCTGCGGAGCCGGCAAGGCGCTGCACGTCCTTCAGGCATGTTGGCCTGGATATGTTGAGAATTGCCTTGATTTTCTCCGGATTGACCTCAATTCCTCGTTCGGAAATGATAATGCCAAGCAATTTGCCGGCAGGAACTCCAAAGACGCATTTCTTTGGATTGAGCTTCATCCTATATACCCGGAGATTGTCAAAGGTTTCCCTAGGGTCTTCCAGCAAATCTGCCTTTTTCCGAGACATGACGGCAATGTCGTCTATGTAGACGTGAACATTGCGGCCAATTTGTTCGTTAAGGCATCTTTACATGCATCGCTGATACGTTGCGCCGGCATTTTTTAGGCCGAAGGGCATCGTGATGTAGCAGAAGGTTCCGTAGGGCGTAGTGAACGCTGTTTTTAGTTGGTCCGACTCGCGCATTTTGATTTGGTGGTACCCAGAGTACGCATCCAAAAAGCACAGCAGCTCATAGCCGGCTGTGGAGTCTATGACCTGATCTATACGTGGTAAAGCAAAGTGGTCCTTAGGACAACACCTGTTCAAACCGGTATAATCAATACACATCCTCAGCTCTTTATTAGGTTTCGGAACCGTTACAGGATTTGCCAACCAATCAGTATGCACTACTTACCTAATGAACTTTGCCTCCTGCAACTTGATGATCTCCTTCCCGATCGCTTGCCTCTTCTTCTCGCCAAAGCGCCTTATTCCCTGCTTGACTGGCTTGGCTCCTTTGTAGACATTAGGAGAGTGCTCGGCAAGTTCCCTAGGAACACCCGGCATGTCGGCGGACGACCATGCAAAGATGTCCCCGTTCTCACAGAGGAACTCGACGAGCGCGCTTTCCTATTTGTCCTCCAAGCCGGACCCGATGGTGAGCTGCTTGGAGCTGTCACCTGGCACCAGATCCACCTTCTTTGTGTCGTCGGAGGCCTTGAAGGTCTACTTTGGCTCGGCAGTTTGCACTTTTTCCGGCAACTGTGACGTATCAGTCTCCTTTCTCAGCATTGCTAGTTCTTCTGCGTGGAGGACAGCCTCGGCGAAGGCGGCATTGCCACGCTCGCATTCCTTTGCTTTCTTGAAGTTGCCATTGACGGTGATAGTACCGTTGGGTCCAGGCATCTTCAGCTTGCTATAGATGTAACACGGTCTTGCCATGAACTTGGCGAAAGCTGGCCGTCCAAAGATGGCGTGGTAAGCTCTCTTGAAGGGGACTACCTCGAACCGGATATGCTCTGTGCGATAGTTGGCCTCAGTTCCAAAGTAACCTCAAGTTTAATGCTTCCCATGGACTTGGCTTGCTTTCCCGGCACAATACCATGGAACATGACTTTGCTGTAGTCAAGCTGGCTCTCCGTCAAGTTCATGGGCTTCAAGGTGTCTTCGTAAAGGATGTTGAGGCTGCTGCCTCCGTCCATCAACACCTTGGTCAGTCTAAAGTTGTCGACAATTGGGTCGACGACGAGGGCGTACTTGCCAGGATGCGGCACGTGGTCAGGGTGATCGCCCCTGTCCCATGTGATTGGAGCTTCGGACCAGTTCAAGTACTGGGGAACATCTGGCACCGTGGCATTGAGCTCACGTAGTTCCGCCTTTTCTTCTTTCGCCGAAGGAGTGCCCAAGAAACAGACGAGCTGTTCGTGAACTTTTGGGAACTTTTTCTCCTTGCGAGGCGGCTTGGGGTCCTCATCCTCTGACATGGAGACGGCCTCATCATCGTCTTCCTTTCTTGTTTTTCAGCCTTTTTTGGCTTCCAGCCAACATCAGGGTCCTTCTTGAAGTCGTCCATGAAGCGACACTCACCCAATGTGTGGTTGACCTTTCCATGGGATGCGTGGATGGGGCAAGGCAACAGCTTCGCCTGTTCGTATGACATGCGATTTTTGCTAGGAACAGCATCCTTGCCCTTATTTTTCCACTTGCGTTTGCCGCCTCTTCCTTCAAAGGAGGCGGCGACCTCATTGGAAGGTCCAGCTTTGCCTTCATGGGTAGTTTTGCGCTTGTAACTAGCACGTTTGTTTGGTGCCAAGTCAGGGGCACCGTCGCCATCACGTGCATCGTCGTCCGCCTGAGCGTACATGCCGGCAATTTCGAGCATGACCCCGAGATCTTTTACTTGCATGCGGACAATGTAACATCCCAAAATTATTAATCAGTAATATTATTCAAAAATGAGAGCCAACAAAAACTTTTGCTAAATTATTATGTGTTGATTGTAAATTGTTGCTTGTGATGATTATTTCTTGTTACTTGTGATGTTGTTTGCTTGAATTAAAAACTTTGAATACAAAAGCAAAAGTTAAACAAGAGAAATAAAAGTGACAACTGTGTCACACCAATTCTCCAAGTGAGAAACTCAAATTGTTTCAAACAAAAGTCAGTGGAGTGGTATTATAAACACTCCCATTTTATTCTTACTACTTTTCCCTCTCAAATAATATTTTGAACTAGTTTTAAAATTCTAAAGTAAAATCAATTTGAAATAAACCAAAACACCACAATTAAAACCTTATGAACAAAAATGATTCAAAGCATTTTATTTTGAAATGCCAAATTTTGTGGAGCTTCTGCATGTTATGGGAAGGCTTCACAAATATTTGCAAATTTTCTAAAAAGATAAGTGCCCTAAATAAAATCCTAAAATGCTACTCGACTAAAAAGAAATAAAAGAAAATAGAAAAGGAAAAGAGGCAGGGTTTTTTTCGCAAAATAGTCATCCCCTACCTCTCTCCTAGCTCGCTATAGCCGCGCCGTGTCGCCGTGGTCGTCGACGCCGCGCCCAGGCCCCCCAGGCCCCCCCCCCCTAAAGCTCGCACCGCCCCTCTGCATCCTCTGCGCTGCAGAGGAGAGCACTCGAGCGCTCTCGCTCGCCCCGACGCTGCCCTGTTCCCCTCTGCCCCGCCGAGATGAACTCGATGGCGCCGGCGAAATTCGGCCCCCCCTCTGCTCCCGACACGCCCCGTCGCCATAGCTGCTCCTAGCTCCCGCCCGGACCCCTCAGACGCCCCAGCATTGAGCTCCCTGCACGCGTCGCCGCGCAATCGAGAGGAGGATCCTCTCCCGTGCGCCATGGATGCCGCCGTGCACCGCGACCACCGTGGACCGTCCTCGCGCTATAAAAACCACCCGAGCCCCTCTGGACACTCCACACCATCCTCACTCCCTCTCCCCCTCTCCAATTTCACCGTGCACCGCCAGGAGGGCGTGCCCTGCCGCAGCCACTGCCGCCGTCGAGGTTGGTCATGGCCGCGACGCCACACTCTCCCTTTCTCTTCAATCTGGCCCGCACTCTCTTCTCCACCTACACCGCACTCACACGCCTCGCTTTCCCTCTGTTTAGGGCACATGAGAGAAGCCAGGACATGGCCGTGGAAGTTTAAGACCTTGCCGCCGTCGACTGGAGCCTCCCCAGCAAGTACAACTCGCACCACCGCCTTCCTCGAGCCTCCGCCGTTCTCCAGCACCCTCTCCGCACCTTCCCGAGCCCCCTAGGTGAGGATCCATCCACGGCACCGTCGCCGGCGCGACGGCGCCGCCCGTTTATGGTCGTCGTTGATCGCGGCCTCTGTGAGCCGTTGGATCTGGATCCAACGGCCACGTACCGCTTCACTTTCAGCCCGTCAGCATTTTAAACATTATCCACAACGCGGGATTTTTCCCTGAGTCACTGACGGGCTGGCCCCACCTGTCATACTTTTCAACATTATCCAAACAGAACACAATTTCGAATTTAACTTTCTCTGGAATTTCAGTACTGGCATCAACTTAGAAAATCAATATCTCAAGATTTACCAGTCCAAATAAATCAAATCCAAATGTTCTGGAAAGCTTATGAAATTGTTTAACCAACCCAAGTGGATTCATTTCATTTAGACAAATAATAAAAATGTATTATTAAAAATACTACAGAAGGTTTAAATTCTAAACTTGTTTGTTTCTGATACTCTGTTAGTCCAAATAATTCCAAACAAATTTTGTTAGCTTAGTACTGCCATGTGTTAGCTTCCCTAATTTTGGCAGAATTATTTGTGCAGTAGTAATTGTTTAGTATAAAGTTGAATTTAGAATACCCTTCTGCACTAAAACAATTAAATATGTTTAATGGTTAGCCCAAATGATTTAGGACCAATTTTGTTAGATCACATTTAGTCATGTTTAGTTACCCTAAAAGGATTTAATTTTAGGATCAACATAACTTAATTGGTAGCAAAACTTGATTATTAATTACTGAATTAAAACATTTGTGTAGGGAGTTTGTAACTCCAATTAATCCAAATCAAATTGGGTTGTCTTCTACACATCAGTAGATTTCTGTAGAAATTTAGTTTGTATTTTTGTGACCAACAGAACTCAAGTTATGCAATTAAACATGTTTAACAAGTTTCTGCCATAATTTAGACATAAACAAATAATGTTTAATTCAATTATTTTGAAACCAAATTGTATTGTTTGATGTGTGCAGTAGCTATTTGTGATGCTTATGATTGTTATGTTGTGATGATTGCTTGGGTAGTTTAGTGATTGTTTGTATTTGTTTGTTTATTAATTAGACGAGAACGCTGTCGGATTTATCGAGGAAGGAGAGTTTGTTGAATCTGAAGATCAAGACCAAGGCCACTTTGCCGAGCAAGGCAAGCTACTCTCTGAGCTTGCACCCCAAATATATGCATCTACTTTAATAACATGTTTTACTCTTAAGGCAAAGATTTATAAAACCCTTTTTAAAAGTATATGAGAATTATTTTGCCACCTATGTAGAAATATAAGATAGTTATATCAATTATAGGATGGGAAAAATAATATTGTTTAAAACTCCTTTGAAATTACTTGTGTGATTATGGACTGCCGAGATGTCGGTGTTGGAATGGAGAAGTGGAGAATGGAGATGTTTATGAAAAATGCACAGTGTGTCCTTGTACTTACGTCAACCAGCCGATACCCTGTGCGACCACATTTACCCACATATGGGAAAAGGGCTTAGTCATATAATTTGCTCATATTAGTATGGGATGCCTCATCGACGGAGATGACTCCGTTATGCATCAGGGGATAGTGTGTTGATCTACCCTGACCCGGGTCCTCGCTCAAACTCTATGAGAAGATAAGGAGGAGGATTGAAGGTTCCACCATAAACCGCCGGGCAAAACCTATGAGTCCTCACACTTAGATTCCGACGGGCTGGGTTAAGTGTTGATGGAAGTGTCATATGGGCAGGGTCCTATACTAGCATGAGCAAAGGACAGGCTAGGGTCGGTGGCTTACTTCGCCTACACCCTGTATGGCGAGACGTGGCGGACACGATGAGCTGCCGGATGGATGTGGGAAAAGCGTGCGAACTCTGCAGAGTGTAAAACTATTCGAATAGCCGAGTCCTCGGATATGGACAGTTGGGAGGCCCTACTTTGACCATGTGCAAGTTTTTGAAAGACTTTGAGTTTTAAAAAGAAAATGAAGTGGAGAATGTTCCTTACACCTATACCAACGGATCGGTATGAGGTTGTTGGAGGAAGTGGACCATGACGGGCTATGGTCGGAAAAAGGAGGAGTTTTGGAGAAACAGATAAAATGGTGATTTCTTTAAAAGATAGTTATAAAACTCTTCTTACCTTTTTCAATAAAGATATAGAGATGTTTTAAACAAATAAAAGTTGGAAATTAAAATAAAACTAGTGCATACTCATGTTGGGGTAGTTTGCGAGTACATTCAAATGTACTCATATTGGTTTCGTCCCTGGCTATTGTCCTAGCCAGACTACGAGGAGGAGCACTACGCCGAGCAGGAGTATGGCGACTTCTACGCGAACTAAGGATCTCCACAAGTCAGCTGCCTGTCGGGTCGTCGTCGTTAAAATATGATGTCTACTACGCCGTAGCTTCCGCTGATATTTTGGTTTGGCCCATGAAGGCACCTATGTAAGACTTGGTCTAAATGACCATTTATGTAAGACTTTTAATTCGGTATTGTAATGGATGTAAACTTTGGTATCCAATTCGGATTATGTGCAACGACAGACTGATCACGGGATCGTTGTGTTAAGCATAATCGGGTATTTCGGACAGCTAGTCCGGGGTCCCCACAGACTTGGTATCAGAGCCATCCTGACTTTAGGAAACCTTAGTTAGCATGGTCGTTAGACAAATGTTACCAAAAGATTAATTTCTAAAAGAAAGGAGTGAAGTATTTTCGAAAACTGCTTATCTCCAATCCTCTTACTTATGCAAAATTTTACTCTCATTAAATATACATTTTCCCTTGTATCCTTAAAATTTTGCACACTTCTCATTAAGCTTAAAAATTCGACTCACTTGTTGCCTCCCTACATTTAAAATTTTGATACACTTGTCAGCTCACTAACTTAAAACTTTGCTAAAAAATTGTAGATGGCACTCCATTGGACCGAGTTCGTTCAGCTTGAGAAGGACAGCAAGCTGACGTTCGAGAGGGACTTGTTCGAGTTGAGCAAGCTGTTAGGTCGCCCCGCTCCAGAGTTCAAAGGAGCTCAGGTTGACGTTCACGGAGTCGGGAGACTGAGTTGGCTCATCGAGTCGTCAGTTCGCAGGAACATCAAGTCTCCCAGTTCCAGGACGATCATCTTCACCACCAAGGCTTCTACCTGGGTTGACGGTCTCTGTACTGCCACACAGAGGTTGCTAGCCCGACTTTGTGAGGAGCACAAGGCGGAGTTGGCAAACTCCCGTTTCCGGTTCTACGGGAGGCGCAACAGCGACGGACACCCTACTCCTACCCTTTACCACCCGATGTTTGGGAGCTACATCATGGACATGGAGCTCTTACTTCATTACACCCAGGATGATCTGATGCGCACTAGAGTTCAGCTTCACTTTGATCGCATCTCGCTTGTTGAGATTCGCGAGAATGAGGAGAAGCTGCTGGAGGAGAAGGTCGCTCTTCTCAGGAAGAGGGCCCAGCTAAGGAGGACCATCGTGAAGCTCCGCAAGAAGGTGGCAGAGCAGGACCAGCTGATCGAGGAGCTAGAGCACCATACTGACGAGATGGAGGAGGAGGGCGAGGATCTCCGCAAGGAGAACAACGCTTTCCTCAGTGACGATGATGACTTCCTGGAGGAGATGGATTATGATCAGGAGGACGACGAGGAGGAGTTAGTTGACGAGGAGGAGGAGCCACTCGAGGCAGTTCTCGAGGACGAGGAGGAGGATCCCGAGGAGCCACCTTACCAGTCAGACACTGACGTGCAGAGAGCTGAGGTTCCACCTCAGTAGGCGAGTGACTTGAGTACTACCGCAGGATTAGGTTGACCCCCTATCGCTAGTCGAGTCGAAGTAGTGGTTCTTTTGGAAACCAGATGTTATGTATCTTAGATGTAGGGTGATGTTGTAAGCTTGATGTTGTTGTGAACTCCGATGTGATGTTTGTGATATATAAGTATGTTTGTCTTGTTTGATCTGTGTAAATATTTTCATATAATCCTTAAATTAATCAACCACTTGCGAAATCGTCTTTTCCCTTAGTCGAACTTTTCTTTGCCTTGCCTCTTATACCCGGTGTGCTTCAGGATGCCGCCCCGTCGTGCGGAAGGAGGAGCACCACCACCACCGGACCCAACCCCCGCCCAAAACGTCAAAATGCCCGGGAAGAGCGCCAAGCTCATCTCGCTGCCCTGCAGCAGATCGCTGCCGCCCATCTCAACCAAAACAACAACAATAACAACAACAACAACAACAACAACAACAACAACAACAACAACAATGGTGGTAATGGCAATGGCGATGGAAACCAGCGATCCACCTTAGGCGATTTCAGAAGACCAACCCACCCACCTACTCCAAGGGACTTCACCCACTGGAGGCCGATGATTGGCTTCGCACCATCGACAACAATCTGGAAGTTGCTGCTGTGGGAGAAAATGAGAAAGTGCTGTATGCAACCCACTATCTCGCTGGACCTGCACGAGCTTGGTGGGAAACTACCAAGGCTCTCCAGCAAGCTGGTCATGTTATCAACTGGGCTGAGTTCCAGGAGAAGTTCCGCAAGAAGCATATTCCCAGCGGACTTATTGAGAGGAAGAAGGATGATTCCGCAAGCTGAGGCAGGGAAGTAGAGATGTGGTCGGTTATCTGATGAGTTTACCGACTTATCTCGGTATGCTCCTGATGACACCGACAGAGAAGAAGAAGATGGAGCGTTTCATGAGTGGACTTCATGATGAACTGCAGTGTGCTCTGGTTATCCATGACTTCTATGATCTGGAGTCACTTGTGGACAAAGCCATCCAGCTGGAGACCAAGCGCAAGTCTATGTATGAAGGTCGCAAGAGGAGGATGAATGCTCAGGAAGGTTCGAGCAGCCAGAAGCCTCGTATCTTTCAGCAAAACCCCAGGCCTGCTTATCGTCCACCCCAAGCTCCACGCCCCAATTTCCCTAACCGCCCAAACAACTTCAACCGCCCCAATGACAATAACCGTCCCGGAGGAAACTTCAACAACTTCACCCGCAATGCCAATGTTGTCTGCTTTGAATGCGGCAACAAGGGTCACTACTCCAGAGAATGCCCCAATCCCAAGAGGAATGTTCAGCGCCCCAATGCGCCGGCACCGAACAATGGTCAAGGCCGCAATGGAAATGGCAAGAATGCCGCACCCCGCGGAAATGCTGCTGTTGCCAAGGGTCGTCTGCACCACATCAATGCTGAAGAAGCTCAGGATGCGCCAGATGTTGTGCTGGGTACGTTCCTTGTCAACTCAGTACCTGCAACTGTTCTGTTTGATTCTGGTGCTACCCATTCATTTGTTACCCAAGAATTTGTTGCTAAGGGAGGTTTAGTCGAGAGCCTCTTACCCAAACCCATGGTCATCCAAATCCCAGAATCCACCGTAGAGACCAAGATGTTTTGCTCCGATGTACCCCTTGAGATCAAAGGAGAAAAGTTTCCAGTTAACTTAATTGTTCTGGGAACCCAAGGCATCGATGTTATACTCGGTATGAATTGGTTAGCCAAGTACCATGGTCGAATTGACTGTGCCAGAAGAGCTGTATCCATCACCACCGACAAAGAAGTAGAAGTGGAGTATGTGTCTGAAACTAGTCATTCTCACCCAGGCTGCCATGAGAGCATAGCTCGACCCCCTAGATGAGATCCGTGTTGTTCACCTATTCAAGGATGTTTTCCCTGAAGAATTGCCTGGTATGCCGCCAGACCGGGATATTGAGTTCATAATTGAGCTTATCCCAGGAACAGCCCCTATATCCCAAAGCCTTATCGGATGAATCCGGAAGAACTGGTTGAGTTGAAGAAGCAGTTGGCAGATATGCTCAGCAAAGGACTTGTTCGCCCAAGCGCTTCACCTTGGGGATCACCCATTATTTTTGTGGACAAGAGAGACGGTACCACACGCCTGTGTGTGGATTATCGCAAGCTGAATGACGTGACCATTAAAAACAAGTACCCTCTTCCCAAGATCGAGGATCTGTTCGATCAAATGAACGGAGCCCGAGTCTTTTCCAAGATCGATCTTCGGACAGGTTACCATCAGTTGAAGATCGAGAGACAGACATTCCCAAGACCGCCTTCACCACTCGTTACGGTTTGTTTGAATACACCGTGATGTCTTTGGTCTGACCAATGCCCCAGCCTATTTCATGAATCTCATGAACAAGATTTTCATGGAGTACCTCGACAAGTTCGTGGTAGTTTTCCTTGATGACATCCTTATTTATTCCAAGACCGAAGAAGAGCATGCTGAACACCTGCGTCTAGTTTTGGAGACCTCCGAGAGCACCAGCTGTATGCCAAGCTTAGCAAGTGTGAGTTTTGGCTCAGTGAAGTGGCATTTCTCGGACATGTTGTATCTGCCGGAGGAATTTCTGTTGACCCGAGAAGATCCAAGCCATTGTTGACTGGTTAGCCCCAACCAGTGTGACTGAAATCCGAAGCTTTCTCGGACTGCCGGTTATTACCGCAAGTTCGTTGAAGGATTTTCCAGTATAGCCAAACCCATGACCCAACTGTTGAAGAAGGACAAGAAATTTGAATGGACTCAGAAGTGTGAAGATAGTTTCCAAGAACTGAAGAAGAGACTAACCTCAGCCCCAATTGATTATGCCAGACGTCACCAGAGTTTCGACGTGTATTGCGATGCATCACGCCTCGGACTTGGTTGCGTTCTGATGCAAGAAGGCAAAGTTGTGTCGTACTGTCCCGGCAGTTGCGACCGCATGAAGAGAATTACCCAACCCATGACCTGGAGTTAGCTGCTGTTGTTCTTGCTCTTAAAACGTGGCGTCCCTATCTTGCGGGACATCGCTGTGAGATCTATACAGATCATAAGAGCTTGAAGTATATTTTCACCCAGAAAGATTGAACCTGCGACAGAGGAGATGGATGGAATTAATCAAGGATTATGATATTGGAATCCATTATCACCCCGGAAAGGCTAATGTAGTTGCCGATGCCCTTAGTCGCAAACCTTGCACCCTGAATGCCTTGATCCAAGCCGAACAGCCAGCCTTGTTCAAAGAGTTCAAGATTTTGGACTAGAACTTGTTAGCCATGGTTATCTCGCCAATTTAGAGTTAACCCCAACCCTGATGGATCAAATCAAAGAAGCCCAAAAAGGTCATGAAAGCATTGAAGGAATTAGGAAGAAGATTTCCCTCGGCAAAGCACCCGGTTTTACCGAAGATGCTGAAGGAGTGCTGAAATTCAATGATATCTGTGTGCCCAATGTCACGGAACTTAAGGAGTTAATCCTGAAGGAGGCCCATGAGACCCCTTATTCAATCCACCCCGGCGGAACCAAAATGTACCAAGACCTTCGAGAAAGATTTTGGTGGCATGGAATGAAGCGAGAGATTGGTTCTTTCGTAGCCAAGTGTGATATCTGTCAGCGAGTCAAGGCTGAACATCAGCGACCCGCTGGATTGCTTCAACCTTTGAAAATTCCCGAGTGGAAGTGGGATGAGATTGGAATGGATTTTATTACCGGACTTCCAAGATCCAACCGAGGCCATGATTCAATCTGGGTCATCGTTGATCGACTGACCAAGGTTGCCCATTTATTCCTGTCAAGACCACTATCGGACTCAGTTAGCAGACTGTATATTTCCAGAATAGTGAGCCTGCATGGTGTGCCTAAGAAGATTGTATCTGATAGAGGCACGCAATTCACCTCAAGATTCTGGAAATCCCTTCATGAAGCCCTCGGAACCAAGTTAGCATTTAGCACAGCTTATCATCCCCAGACCGATGGCCAAACTGAGCGAGTGAACCAGATATTGGAGGACATGCTTCGCGCATGTGTTCTATCCTATGGTTCCAAGTGGGAAGATTGTCTTCCGTTTGCAGAGTTCTCGTACAACAACAGTTATCAGTCTAGTCTGCAAATGGCCCCTTTTGAAGCCCTTTACGGCAAGAAGTGTCGTACCCCCTGAATTGGTCCGATACCGGAGAAGGCAAATTGTTCGGACCAGATACCCTCCGTGAAGCTGAAGAGCAAGTTCAGCTTATTCGTGAACGCCTCAAAACTGCCCAATCCCGTCAGAAGAGTTACGCTGACACCAAGCGCCGTGATCTCACTTTCAGTTCGGAGATTATGTTTATCTCCGAGTGACACCCCTAAAGGAATGCAGCGTTTCCATGTCAAAGGAAAATTAGCGCCAAGGTATATTGGACCCTTCAAGATCATTGCTCGTCGAGGAGAAGTATCCTATCAGCTGGAGTTGCCCCGGAGTTAGGAGATTATCATGATGTCTTCCACATTTCCTTGCTCCGGAAGTGTCTTGAAGTTCCTGACCAGCCTGATGTTTTCAAAAACATCGACCACCTCTCCATCGACCTGAACCAAGACCTGACTTATCGTGAGAGACCCTCAAGATTCTCGAAGAAGATGTTCGTGTTACCCGAAGACGTGCGATCAAGTTCTACAAAGTCCAGTGGACTAACCACTCTGAAGAAGAAGCAACTTGGGAACGCGAAGATTATCTTAGAAGCGAATTCCCAGACCTCTTTAGTACCTAAGCCTAGCAAATCTCGGGACGAGATTTATTTTAAGGGGGGAAGGATTGTAACATCCCAAAATTATTAATCAGTATATTATTCCAAAAATGTGAGCCAACAAAAACTTTTGTTAATTATTATGTGTTGATTGTAAATTGTTGCTTGTGATAATTATTTCTTGTTACTTGTGTGTTGTTTGCTTGAATTAAAAATGAATACAAAAGCAAAAGTTGAAACAAGAGAAATAAAAGTGACAAGTGTCACACAATTCTCCAAGTGAGAAACTCAAATTGTTTCAAACAAAAGTCAGTGGAGTGGTAATATAAACACTCCCATTTTATTCTTACTACTTTTCCCTCTCAAATAATATTTTGAACTAGTTTTAAAATTCTAAAGTAAAATCAATTTGAAATAAACCAAAACACATAATTAAAACCTATGAACAAAAATGATTCAAAACATTTTATTTTGAAATGCCAAATTTTGTGGAGCTTCTACATGTTATGGGAAGGCTTCACAAATATTTGCAAATTTTTCTAAAAAGTTAAGTGCCCTAAATAAAATCCTAAAATGCTACTGGACTAAAAAGAAATAAAAGAAAATAGAAAAGGAAAAGAGGCAGGGGTTTTTTCGCAAAATAGTCATCCCCTACCTCTCTCCTAGCTCGCTGTAGCCGCGCCGTGTCGCCGTGGTCGTCGACGCCGCGCCCAGGCCCCCCCCCCCTCTAGCTCGCACCGCCCCTCTGCATCCTCTGCGCCGCAGAGGAGAGCACTCGAGCGCTCTCGCTCGCCCCGACGCTGCCCTGTTCCCCTCTGCTCCGCCGAGATGAACTCGACGGCGCTGGCCAAATTCGCCCCCCCTCTGCTCCCCGACACGCACCCGTCGCCATAGCTGCTCCTAGCTCCCGCCCGGACCCCTCAGACGCCCCTGCATTGAGCTCCCTGCACGCGTCGCCGCGCAATCGAGAGGAGGATCCTCTCCCGTGCGCCATGGACGCCGCCGTGCACCGCGACCACCGTGGACCGTCCTCGCGCTATAAAAACCACCCGAGCCCCTCTGGACACTCCACACCATCCTCACTCCCTCTCCCCCTCTCCAATTTCACCGTGCACCGCCAGGAGGGCGTGCCCTGCCGCAGTCACTGCCGCCGTCGAGGTTGGTCATGGCCGCGACGCCACACTCTCCCTTTCTCTTCAATCTGGCCCGCACTCTCTTCTCCACCCACACCGCACTCACACGCCTCGCTTTCCCTCTGTTTAGGGCACAGGAGAGAAGCCAGGACCTCGCAGGAGCTCGTGCCCGTGGCCGTGGAAGTTTGAGACCTCGCCGCCGTCGGCTGGAGCCTCCCCAGCAAGTACAACTCGCACCACCGCCTTCCTCGAGCCTCCGCCGTTCTCCAGCACCCTCTCCGCACCTTCCCGAGCCCCTAGGTGAGGATCCATCCACGGCACCATCGCCGGCGCGACGGCGCCGCCCGTTTATGGCCGTCGTTGATCGCGGCCTCTGTGAGCCGTTGGATCTGGATCCAACGGCCACGTACCGCTTCACTTAGAGAGAGGCTGACGGGCTGGCCCCACCCGTCAGCATTTTAAACATTATCCACAACGCGGGATTTTTCCCTGAGTCACTGACGGGCTGGCCCCACCTGTCATACTTTTCAACATTATCCAAACAGAACACAATTTCGAATTTAACTTTCTCTGAAATTTCTGTACTAGCATCAACTTAGAAAATCAATATCTCAAGATTTACCAGTCCAAATAAATCAAGTCCAAATGTTCTGGAAAGATTATGAAATTGTTTAACCAACCCAAGTAGATTCATTTCATTTACATAAATAATAAAAATGTATTATTAAAAATACTACAGAAGGTTTAATTCTAAACTTGTTTGTTTCTGATACTCTGTTAGTCCAAATAATTCCAAACCAATTTTGTTAGCTTAGTACTGCCATGTGTTAGCTTCCCTAATTTTGGTAGAATTATTTGTGCAGTAGTAATTGTTTAGTATAAAGTTGAAGTTAGAATACCCTTCTGCACTAAAACAATTAAATATGTTTAATGGTTAGCCCAAATGATTTAGGACCAATTTGG